>OX243811.1:57221265-57396265 GCA_945859605.1 Lumbricus rubellus | reverse complement strand
CACATTAAAATCCCTGTGCCTCTCATGGCCAATGTCTCCACAGAGTGCTACTGCTTGAAAGTCATAATATGAAAACGCTTTACTAAACGCTAGAAGGTCAAAGAGAATCTATTAAATTAGAACTTTCGAACGTCATAGAAAATAAGGAGAACGTTGGAATGCCATAGAGAATGAGTTGCAGATTCGAATCCACCTCAAGTCGCCGCGTAAGGACCGTGGGCAAGTCCTTCACTCGCAATTGGTCAGCGCTTCGGCGTGAAACTCCGATGCAGTGTCCGCGCTGCAGTCGGGAGCGCCTCTGAGTAGCGAGCTTGAAGGGGCGCTATAACAAGTGCTCACACAAACAAATATATATAATAAAACTATAGGGAGAGAGACAATCAGACAGACAGATCTATAGAGGCAGAGAGATAATTATACGGTTTGTCTTGTGCTCATGACATTTATTTGGCAATTACTTATCATGTTGTCACTGGTCGTCATGACAGCCGTCATCGACAGTGACGTCATCCGTCATAGTCATCTCGCCATCTGTCGTCCGTGGGAATGCGAGGCCATTTCACGTCTGACCCAGAAGGCGGCGCCACGCGTGTTGCTGTCTGAGTCACACCCGCCAACAGTCATGCGCGCCGCACTGAGAGGCCGGGAGACAGACGAACGATAACTGATGAGGCGCATTTCGTTTGTCTGTCACGCGTTGATCGATCTTCGCTAATGATGGGATGATTGATCGATTAATTTCTTCATCGACCGACGTCGATGGGTTGCCGTGGAAAAAAAGAATCGCTGGTGATAGTTAGAATTTATTTGAAGAACGAAATGTTGATGTGATATATGATCCAGTTGCTTCCGCTGTTGTCCATGCTCAGAAGCAGCTATAGGCCTATCGATATAATTATAGTAGGCTAAGCTTATTATTCGTTTAATTCATAGGCAAATATTAATTTTGTGCAGGAAGGGGAAAACACAATGGTAACTTAAGATCATGAAAAGATACAGAGGGAAGTGAAGAACATGGGTAAATTTATTGGAGATTTCTAAATGTAAATATTAGCTCAGTGTCCTTTTGTGTAGCATTGGTGTCATTGGTGCATTAGGTTAATACGAAGAAAAATAGGTTTCAATTTTTTCCTGAGTGGGGGAACATCTCCTATTGCCCAATAGCCTATGTGGGCGCCGGTAGTTCTAGGTCACGTGCAATTGCAAACGGACAGACGGTCTCAACTGTCAAACAAGCTGCCGCTATAACCTATTATAGCCAAATGCAATGTAGGACGACACTTATAGCCTAATGGCTCAACTTCTAAGTTAGCGGCGATTCCGACTTGGCAGGTTATGACAGCTACCATGAAGGATGTTCTGCTGTCGTCCTATCCCTTCCTCAACGGACCAATTCCTCAGCAGACCAATTCCTCAGCAGACCAATTCCTCAAAGGATCAATTCCTCAAAAGACCAATTCCTCAAAGGATCAATTCCTCAAAGGATCAATTCCTCAAAGGATCAATTCCTCAAAGGATCAATTCCTCAACGGATTAATTCCTCAAAAGACCAATTCATCAAAGGATCAATTCCTCAAAGGATCAATTCTTCAACGGATTAATTCCTCAAAGGATCAATTCCTCAACGGATTAATTCCTCAAAAGACCAATTCCTCAACGGACCAATTCCTCAACGGACCAATTCCTCAAAAGACCAATTCCTCAAAGGATCAATTCCTCAAAGGATCAATTCCTCAAAGGATCAATTCCTCAAAGGATCAATTCCTCAAAGGATTAATTCCTCAACGGATCAATTCCTCAAAGGATCAATTTCTCAACGGATCAGTTCCTCAAAGGATCAATTCCTCAAAGGATTAATTCCTCAACGGATCAGTCTGATGACGGATATCAACTATAGACCTACTCAGGGCATTCGTTGATTGGGTCCTGTGTGACTGAACTCTTGCTCTTAGGTGCGATTCTAGTTATGGACTGGCGAGAGAAACCCCGGGTTTCCTACGTAGAGCAGTCAATTAAGGGTCCCTAAATCATCTAAAGGCTTAATGAGATAGGCCCACACACTTTTGGAGACAACCCCAAGTTTATTTATCTACAAATTCACATTTCGGCTATATATGAAAATTATATAATATGATCCTATTCAGTTGTTACCTTGAATTTTAAACAGCACTTTAAAAGCTTTTAAAAACTATCTTTCTTACGACAGCCAATCTTACACCAATTTCAAGTGAGATTGAAATAAATTTTGCATCCGACATTTTAGCAATGGCGATAAAGTTCGTCTCGAGATTCAGAGGCATTCGGTGTAGCAAACCAAGTGCACCTAAGAATGTTAAAAACAACCCTGGTAGACATGTGTATTGCTCGTAACATCGATTTAACGCTTCATCTGTCATGGTCTATTGATAGCTTTCACATATTTAGCTCCATAAAGCAGTGGATAGGGAGGGGATATAAAGTTTATTGCATCGTCTGGAGTTACACATGATACACAGCTGCAGGGTATTCATAACATCACAGATTGATCAAAATGGCTATCTAAGCCGCTCACATAGTGTGATCCAAGATCACTTGAAGCGTGAGGTCTGTAATATGTGACTGCTGATGATCTTAGAGACTACAAACTTTATTTTATATCTAAGATTACCTGCTCGTGTAGTCATGGCCTCGAGGTATGTCTCAGACGAATGAGATTTCTAGTGGTAACCTGCGCTACTCTTACGATGCTTTATTTTCATTGAAGTAACAGCCTAATTTTAGTCTGTAATTTAATTATAACATAGCTTAATCTTAGTAGGCCTATAAAAAGAGTTAATCTGACTTAAGTTATACTTAACCCCTAACCTCTAATCAAGTCAAACGTCATTATAGGGATGTAGGACTACCGAATAGCTATTAGGGCACCATGCATTCAGTCGAATACGAATATAGTGTAGGCATGGGCGCCCGCATAATTTTTTTCAGAAGGAGGCAAAACACGATGGTTACGGTCACATTAGTCACATTTTTTGTACCAAAAGGTTGAAAAATGCAAAGCAAGAAATTAAGAGCATGCAAGGGTATTTTTCAGATAGGTCTCTTAATTAATGTAAATTCTCAGTTTCACTATCTAAATATTTTTATTTTTAACATAAATAGTTTCTTTTGTCCGAAGAATTTTGTTAAAAAATCAAAAAGTAGCCAAAAAGTGGGTTTCTGAAGAGGCGCTGCAAGTCCAATGAAATATTTGAATGAATAAATGAATTAAACACCAAAAAGTGGTAGGCTAGTTAGAAAAATAGGTGTCAATTTTCCAGGGGGCAAGTGCCCCCTCTTGCCTCTATGTGCGGTCGCCCATGATTCGTTTGTAGCCTACACTGTACAGTATGCATTCTGTTTCCATGAATTGTGTCTACCACTGACATAAACCTGACCGAGAAAATATCAATGCTAGTATGTACTCATTGGCGGCCTTATACGTACGGCAGAGCAAATCATAGCACATGCCCTGGTTAAAACCCTTTTTCTGGTCGTTGTCCTGCAACGAGAGTTACGAGACTACCAGAATGTTTGCCCTGCCAAGAATTTATTTCGGGGCATAGGCCTAACCGCTGCGCTGTTTAGCCTCCTTGTACGAGTGCTCTGACTCTGACTTGATTAAGCTAACAAAGAACTTCTGCCCGATCCATGAATCCCTCCAATATTCGTAAACCGTAAAGGTTGTATGCTTTAAGCCTTTAACACTAGACTGGAATATTAATTAAAGACCTGCTGATATAGTAAAAAATGAAGGTACGAATTAAAGCAAGACATACATAGATTCGACGATTATAACACGTTTTGTGTGTTCTTTTGTCGTGATTGTGTAGGGTTGAGCCCACAGTTTGACTGAACAGGTCCTCCACATTAAATTTTTTAATCCGACTATGTCAAGGGTTCTAACCCGTTGCAGCCCATCTCGCGAGTAAGCCCTTACCTGGTTTGCACAAACTTTTCTCATCACGATTATCCGAAATTCCGAATCAGTCCAGCGACCAGCATTGAGTCCTTATTTTTGTTGCGTTATGTTTGGGATTGTACACATACATTGAGTGGCGGACCTTTGGTTCTGTTTGAAGTCTTCTGCGTTTAATTTAGCTGTTGTATACTATAGGCTACGTAAATTGAATCATTCTACCTTTAAGCTTGGAAAACTTAATTTTAAAATTCACTCTTTTGTCACGAATATTAGGAAAATATATTTGGGGTTACTTTTTGGCCCACCATGTATATAACGTGATACTTAGGGCCTAAATATGTGCAGGGCCTACATATGTAGGGCCTATCGTCTTTGTGAATGTCAATAATAACGTCAGATGTGCTCAATTCTTGCCAATATCAACCTGAGTAGTCCTGTAAGTTATCGTGATGGTGTAGTTTACGTAAACTTTGCGGTAAGACTCTATTGGGTAAAGGTGTTATAATGCCCTAAGGTCTAAGGCACACATTTAACGACGAAACTTTCAAACAAATAATATTATGACATAAACACTATTAAACTGGCAGATTTTCACTCCACTACCTGTACCCTCGCAAACCTAGCCTACGATGTGTAGGCCAATGCGTCAGTAGGAGTCCGAGCAATGGAACCTGACTGTTGATAATTTATTCACAGCGATAGCATTCAAAAAGTTTAGCTATTTTCTGGGAGTTATAGGCCTAGGCCTATGTTTTGCTGCATTTTTATCATTTTAGATTTATGTCGAAATATTTGCTGTCATCGCTCTGCTTATTCATCGCGACCTCAGTGCTCACATATTATGCAATATCACATAAACGAAAATGCAGCTTTGCGGAATTCGGAGACGAAATAAAGACTAATTCAGAAGGTTTATCAGTTGGGCGTGTCGTTGAAAATGATGAGAATCGCAATCCTGTGACTGTCTTGAAAACCGATGACGCCGCCATTGTTGGATCTGTCAAATGCAATCACCTCAAAAGACCTTCGCAGTCAGATATTCGTTATCGACAGACGTATTGGCAAGTGCAACAAAACGGTCAGGAAGACGTTGTTGTCTATTCGGCTTTCTACGATGACAGACCAATAGTTGGAGTTCTTCCGTGGATACGAATACTTGGAGTTCGTCGAGTATCTGATCATCCTCTTTGGTGCTATGTATGGTATTCTCAGAAAGATACACCTTTCGTCACCGACGCTGAAATCACTCTAGCCGGCAAAAGAGATCATAAATTAAAAGAAGGTATTTATTACAGTCAGAAGCTCTTCTCTTGTCAACTCAACACCTCAAACATCATCCCAACGCACGTTTCAATTGCAACCAGACTTTGTGCAAGTTCTACAATATATCTGGAAGTAGTACATAATCCTAAATCCGATAAATTTATTCACAATTTTGGAATATGTATGACAGTAAGCTTTGGATATTTTCCACCAGAAATGATAGTGGAATGGATGGAAGCTTATTCGATGTTTGGAGTAACACATGTCAGCATCTACAATAGTTCAATGGATAGTAAATTGGATCGAGTATTTGACTACTATCACCAGAAGGGCATTCTTGAGATTCATCAAATACCACCTCTCTTTGACGATTATTCTGTGATTGGAGTCAGACTGGGTGGTCCGGCTTCTATGAATGACTGCATGCTGCGAAACATGTACACTCATCGTTTCATTGTGACAGTCGACTTTGATGAAATCATAGTTCCAAGAATTCACAATAATTATCTAGATATGCTTCAATACATTGATCATTCGAAAAATCGAACAGAATCACATGACCAGTATACATTCAGGAATGCTTATTTCTTCAAGTACTTTCCAGAAGACGAGTCTCAGCCGAAATTCTTACAAAGCTTACGTCTAAGACATCGTGCTCAACCTTCAGCCTATCGACAAATGCCAAAGTCATTTGTTGATCCACGTCGATGCAAATCTGTCGGGAATCACTTCTGTCTTGTTCGATTTCCGAATTCTGGTTCTCGTGATGTTGACGTTAATACATCAGTTGCACTTAGTCACCATTATCGAATCAGTTGCAATAAGGACAATATTACGTGCGACAATTACGATAACGAAAAGATTGTGGATGATATAATGTTAAAGTATAAACAAATACTTCTTCCCAGGGTCTCTTGGGTGCTAGGCGAAATCATCAGAATCTAAGATGGAATTCGTCCTGAGCGTTGTTGTGCTAAAATACTTTGCTTTGAAATTCTATATTTGCAGCAAGTTACAGCAACTGATTTTTTTTATCAACGGTTTTCTTTCTGATTTACAGAATCTAGTTAACTCATCTTATAATTATTACAATTTAAAATTGAAATATGAGTCAAAAACAAATATAACACCTGGTTGTTCGTCGAGTGAATCATGTCTGCACATGCAAAATTAATAGGAGATTGATATCTTCTTCTTCTTTTCTTTCTGCTCTTCCATCAGTTTTCTGACGATGAGGCCCTTATGAAGTCTTTCCATAGTGTTCTGTCTCTGACAGTTTCGCCCACCATGGTCAAGTTTGTGGTTTTGCATATTAAATCTTCCTTGATATTGTCTATCCATCTTTTCTGCTCCCTCCCTCAACTCCTTTCACCTTCAACGTGTCCATGCAAGGCCGCGAGTGGTAAACTTTTGTCGTCCATATTTTTTGCCCTCCACATTTTGTTTAATCCTCCGAACGCTGCGCATGCTAGTCCACACTTCCTTTTGATGTCTTCTGTACAAATGCCATCTTCCGTTATCACTCCTCCTAAGTATACGAACTTCGTAACCTGTTCTAATGTTTCATCTCTTATCTGTCCATGATATCCCAAGGATACCAATGGATATTGATATGCATACAGCCAATCTTCCGTCGGTGATAAGCAAATTTCCTTCGCAAACCTCACTTAGTAAGACGCTTAAAGCGACGTCTTTATTATCATGACATGCAAAGATATCATTTTAGACTATTTTGCAAGATTTGAAATCTTATTTTATGATCGTGCGAATTACTTAGAGATTGTTCTACTTCTTTATTGTAACCTTGTTGCCTTCGTATGATTCGAGCCGCATTGTCTGAAATTCTAAATGTCGCTTGTAAAATTTGAAGCAGTTAATCTGAAACCTCGATGGGTGGATTATTTATGAAACTTTGTGTTATCACGGTAGGCCCTTCGGTTTTTGAGTGAATAAAATACTATATGTTCATATTATATATTGTATAAATATATATTTGGAGGGCAATCGTGTGTTGAGTGGGTACTGGAGACGTAGAAATGAGTCTATAGGCCTATACTTGAATCTATCAAAGGAAGGAAGATGTCATACAAATAATGAGGAAACATGGAGATTGTCTAGAGAAGGAAATTATGCAAGGAACGGTTCCGGGAGCAAGAGCAAGAGGAAGACCTAGAATGAGGTGGTGGGACGACATGAGTGAATGGTAGGGTTTATCAACAGAGAAGTTGTTAAGAGCAACCGAGAACAGGAGAGGATGAAGAAGAATTTCTACAATGCGACCAACCCTCGTGCCGAGGACGGTTGAAGGCAATGCGAGGCAGCAGTTTAGAGACGGGGGAAATATAAAGTTTATTGCATCGCCTGGAGTAGTACACAATAATACACAACTGCAGGGTTTTCATAACATCACAGATCAATCAATCGCGACCTTAGAACTATATAGTACTATGTCCACTTTTTTGAAAAATCAACCTAACGCTATATCCGTTATGGCGGTTACATGGGCTATGTCCTCAGCCGTCTAGCTTAACTGGAAACGCTTTGTATAGCTCTTATGCCAGTACAAAATAGTTCTATGTCCATAAATTTGGAAGGTTTTTCAAAGCTATAGAGGCACATGTCCACAGCCAATAGAAAGTGTACTTTGTGTCACGTGGTTGTTAGGTGACAACGTTCTATGTCCTCAAAAATACACAGCGATTTATGGATGTGTGAGATATTTCTATACAGTTCTATGTCCATAGCCAAGGTGACAACGTTCTATGTCCTCAAAAATACACAGCGATTTATGGATGTGTGAGATATTTCTATACAGTTCTATGTCCATAGCCAATAGCAGTAAGAGATTAGAACACGTGACCCAGACTTGTTGTCTGACTTAATGGTGACGCTTACAAACCCAACTTGCAAAAAACCCGAAATGTAGACGATTATTTTAACCGGCAGTGCGAATACAAGATTAAAAGGATAGCTTTTACGAAATATAATAGTATTCTGTGAAAAAGTTCAAGCCAAACGGAAATATAACAGCAGGACGTCGCTTCAAAATTGTTGCGTAACAAAGTTGCTAGTGGACATAGTACGTTATCTTATAATTTCCTGTGTCTATTATCGCGACATTATTAATGTTATACTGCTCTATGTCCAAAAATTGTACAAAAATGGTCACCCGTGCCATATTTATATCTAAATTACTCGTATGAAATTTAAATTATGATCAAAACAAATATTAAGATCATACTAGGGAAAAACAGTGCTGTCCGAAAATGTAAATTTATTCGCCATCAATGAAACAGGGAAAAACATTTTCCTCACCAAATCTTAAAATTCGTTTTTCTCAGTTTCGCAAAAAGTGGACATGGAACTATATAGTTCTAAGGTCGCGCAATATCGGTATAAGCTTACATCTAAGCCGCTCCTATTATGTCATGACAGACGTGGGGGAGACTCGGTCTACAAGTTGCGGGAGACAAACGAGTGGCCGAAGGAAAGACGCGACATTTTGGGCGGACGAACGGCCGAGTCGCCGACGAAATTTTCCATTTTTCGCATGCAAAAATTTTTGACGACCTTTTTTGTCATTTGGGCAAAATTTCCGGAAAAATACCATTAGGCCTATCCCTGTCAAAATCCATGATGACTTTTTTTAGTCCTCTGGTCTTTCATCGAAGATGTCTTAATCTCTTATAGGGCCTAATGTTATCAGGTATAGAATAGATTGACCATGCATGTCTCCTAGCACTTAAGTATTGGGGTGGGGAAATAAATGGACGGTCGCCCAAAAACCGTAGCCAGGATTTGATTTGAGGGGGGGTGTGTGTGTGTGTGCTTCTTCGGCGGAGAATAATTTCTGGCGACCTTTTTAATAATCAGAAATGGCGCTTTCTTACTATTTTCGCCTAATTTCAAGTTTTTCCACTATGTACTAGTGAATGCATTCTATTGCTTTTTTAAAAACATATTTTCATTTCGGGGGGTGTTTTCATCGTTTTATTTCATGGTTTTACATCATGTGCTAGTAAATGCATTAGATTATTTTTTACATTTTACATTTCGGGGGCGTTCAAACACCCAAAACACCCCCTAGCTACGACCTTGGTTCCTACCCCAAACATTGAGGGGGACCGTCCCCTTGTCCCCCTCTAAGTCTCCGCCCATGATCGCAGGTCACTTGAAGCGTGAGGTCTATAATAGGCGATGTAGCACCGACGGCAGATATAATAGCCTACTCTTAGGACCTACTGTACAGTTTTATATAGGCTACGTCTTCTAAGATTACCTGCTTGTGTAATCATGGTCTCCAGGTATGTATCAGATGAATGGGTGTTCTAATCGTAACCTGCGTGCATTACTCTTACTAGGCGTTCTCAAATTCTTTTCGTCCTTCGCTCTCAGCAGCCATTGAAATAACAATCTACTCTTAGTCTGCAATTATAACATAGTTTAATCTTAGTTACTTAACCCCAATTCCTAATCTCCAAACATGTTTTAACGCTCTGGAAAGGCAAGGGGCGAACAGATCTGATGTCGCTGAGAGAAGCCTACGAAACGATTAACCCTTTGGAGGTGAGGTGGGGTATGACATAGCCTACCCCAGAGGTATTCTACTTTAATTTTTTGTGAAAAACGTCAAACCAGGTTGGATTATTTTTTTCTCTTCCTTTGTGAATATAAAATACGGACAATTTACCAAAATTTCAGGAATTTTGAACGAACAGTTTAAAAAAAAAATTTAATATTTATTTGAAGGAAATTGCGATTTTTCGTATACAAACCATACATGTTGATTTTATGTGCCATTCGTGTAGCACGCGAGTGGGCATTGAACACGCCAATAGCCTACTGTGTTGATACCTGGCATTGAGAAGGCTGACGAAAATGATGACATAAACATTTAATGTTGTACTAAAAATATTAATTGGCTATTTGTGCATTTGATAGTGTTGAGCATGAGGACTCGAACTTACAATTAAGTACACAGTGGATGGGTTCACCTTCTGGTCATCTAATAAGGATTGAAAACAGATATTTGTTCGGGATAATCGCCTGTTTAGTTGATAATTGATCATAGAAGAATAGTTTAACTCAAATTAATGTTTTCCATTTGATATCGCGACTTGAAGATAAAAATATGTGTTGGAGTATGTCACCTCTGGCGTAACAATGCGTCACCTCAACTCCAAAGGGTTAATATGGGATTTGGAGACCAGGATGATGGTCTTATTTGTTGAATCCGAGAGGTGATAGGAAGCCAGTGTAAGACTTCAGCTATTATAGACTCTATAAGTGGGAATGTGAGAAAAGGAGGTAGGCGTGATATAGCAGCGTTTGAGTGTGAATGGAGGGGTGGAGCTAAAAGTGAGTCCTTGCTAAAATGACCTTTGAGCTAATGATAATTTTATCATTGTGATGAGAGGAATCAAAAGTGGTCGTCCAAGATAACGTCGGGTGCATTTTATCGTCTTTCATGTTGCCTAATGCTAGTCTTCTTCTGAAGTGGGTTAAGTAGCCTATAGAGAAGATAGGCCTAATGATCACGAAGGCCGCTCTAGAAAATGCGAACGCATTCGAATAGCCTAGGTCTAATTGGAAGGGACGAAATCGCAGGATCAACGGAATTAAGCCCAGTGGACAGTGGTGATAATAATAAAGCCTTCTACATGCATGAATACATACATAAAACATTAACTCATACATATATACATACATACATAGTAATACATACTTACATACACACATACATACTACTTGCATAAATACATACGTAGTACATACATACATACATACATGCATACATACATACATACATACTTACATACATGCATACATACACACATACATACATACATACATACATACAAACATACATACATACATACATACAATACATACATACATACATGCAAACATGCATGCATGCATGCATGCATACATACATACATACATACATACATACATACATACATACATACATACATACATACATACATACATACTGTCGTATCCCGTGTTAAAGGGCACTTTATTATCCTAGTGGTTAATCGGTTGGGTTTAACTTACTCAAGAAATTCTTCCAAATTCAACAAACTCCCAGTTCTTATGAAATATATATAATATAAAGTTATTCAATATCATTCATATGCACAAACAAATAACAATCCTATTTACCTAGTGTGGCGAGTTACTTAGGAAATATTATATTTGCGCTTATCTGTCGAGTTGTTTGAACTCGAATGTCTTCGGCTCTCTCCGTCGTCCGATTCTTCGCAGTCAAGAATGTTGATCAGACGGTTGAATATGCAGTCATGGAAGTGACCACACCAAACATCTTACTCGTATCTTGCCGTGAATCAGTTGCACACGAGATGAATCGTCGCATTCACCTCACAGCTCTTCTCCAGTTGACCAAACGTCCTTCGTACTTCACACGCCGATCAGCTGTTCGCTAGCCGATTCAAATTACACGACTCTTCAGACTGTTGCCTAAGAGTTCGTCTTCTTCGCAAGTGTCTCACACTTCACACGATGATTATTATGCACTAACGCAAATTTCTCATTTAAATTGCGTTGCACTTAATGCACAATACTTTGAACTATCGGTTGATCGTCCGAACAGTTCAATTACCTTCGTCTCTACTCTGAAAATCACAACTTTGGATTGATCACCGCAGCGAAACAACCACCATTTCCAGATATAGCCTACCTGTAGAGAGTCAAAAACTTAACGTCCACTTCGCTGACGTCATTTTTAACTCGTCACGTCATTCGCTTCCAGTTTGCACCAATCACGAATAGGATTAGCGTCCTTTGTTGTCATGGTAATCTTGACCACTCGTTATTACGCTTAGCTGCAGTCATTGGTTTTATGTATTAATATTTTATATGTTGCCACACATATTACCTAAACTCGCCAATTAAATTGCCTAGCTTAACTTCTACTTATAATTAATAATTATACATGCATAGCAAGTGTTTAATTTGATAATCATTTAATATAACCACGACAAATACCCTTTCTTCAAAAGTCTGTACACAGGCTTTATCAACTTATCTAATTATCAAATTACAATAACTGCTTATGCCTATGCTTATACTACTTTACACAACATCACAACCTAACACAACTACTTCTTATCTACCTATAGTATCACCATTGATTTACTTAAATCTTAGGTCAATCCTCTACTTAAATAATCGGACATTACATTATTACATCCCTTAATGTAACGTATTGTAAAACAATAATTTTGAAGGGCGAGGCTCCACCTCATGACTCTTGCATTCTTCATCCTCCCTTCTTTCATATACTGTAGTCCACAATGGTCAGTCTCGATCACAAACTCTCTTCCACACAAATATCGATCAAATCTACTGATTCCCCACATTATGGCTAAACATTCTCTTTCCTCAACTGAATATCGCATCTCTCTTTCCAACAATTTTCTACTCGCATATGCAATCGGGTGGTTTATTCCTTCATACTGCTGAATAAGAACACAACCTATCCCTTTTCCTGATGCATCTGTCTGTATTATAAATTCTTTCTCCAAGTCTGGTAACCTAAGGATTGGTGTCTTAGCTAGTGCTTCTTTCAACTGCTTAAAACTTTCACCTAACTCTTGGTTCCATTCAATATTGTTAGGAGCTAACTTTTTAGTCAAGTCACTCAACGGTGCCATCAATTCTGCACAATGTGGAATAAACTTTCGATAGTAATTTATCGCTCCTAAAAAGCTTCTCACTTGCTTCTTCGTCTTAGGCTGTGGCATTTCCACAATCTTGTCAATAGATTCTCCCTTAGGGCTTATATCGTCGTTGTTCAATGTATGGCCTAGGAAATCTATCTTGCCATATCCTAGTGAACATTTCTTCGGTTTCAATGTCAAATGAGCTTTTCTCACTCTTGTGAAAAACTCCCTTAACGTCTTCATGTGTTCGTCCCATCCTTTCGTATGAGCAAGAATATCGTCGACATAACTTTCTAGATTTTCAGTTCCATGTAATATTTTCCGTATCAAGCGATTATAACTGGACGCGCTATTGACTAGTCCAAATGGTAACACATTGAACTTATATAATCCGCTTGCACAGATGAATGTGGTTAAGTCTTTTGATTCTTCGCTCATTGGTATCTGCCAATACCCTTTACAGAAATCGAACTTGCTATAGATTTTACTTCCACTGAGTTTATTGAAAATATCCTCATTCGACATCATCGGTTCTGGATCGAATACTGTCACTTTGTTGAGTTGTTTATAATTACAGCAAAGTCTGTTACTTCCATCTGACTTCTTAACAACTACAAGCGGCGCTGCATACGCTGCTTCCGATCTTTCTATAATTCCATTATCTAGCATCGTCTCTAATTCCTTGTTTATCTCCGCTTGGAGGTGATATGGCGTTGGATAAGCTCGTAACCGAATTGGCTCATCACTCGTCAGATGAATCTCATGCTTTACCATATCTGTCCTTCCTGGCTTATCACTGAATATGTCCTCATGTTCTTTCAGTAGTTCCCCTAATTCTCTTTTCTGTTTTCCCGTCAATTTAGGATTGATATCCACATCTTTGTAAGTCTCCGTTTGTTTACTTACATATAAGCTTAATATCTCTTCTTCTTCATCTTCACCATCTTTACCATCATGTACTATCGCCGATATGTATGCTGACGTTTCTACATCATTACTTTCTCCCTTTCTCTCGTAGTACTTCTTTAGTATATTGATGTGATATGTTTTGAGTTTTCCACCATCAATTTCCACCTTGTAATCATAATCTCCTATTTTGCCTCTGACCACAAATGGTCCTTGCCATTTTACAAGCATCTTATTGTTACAACTGGGTAACAGTAATAAAACTTTATCTCCTATCTTCAACTCTCTGTAACGTGCTTTCTTATCATAATACTTCTTGTTCTTTTCATTTGCTTTATGTATGGCCTTCTGTGCCATATCACATGTTTCTTCTATTCTTTCTCTCAAATCGGTCATGTATGTATAAACATCTTTTACCTCATCTTCCACTTTCTCATTTGTCCAGAGTTCCTTTAATATCTGTATTGGTCCTCTGCATGACCTTCCAAAAATTAATTCAAAGGGTGTGAACCCATGACTTTCGTGTACAGTGTCTCGTAACGCGAATAATAGTGGTGCCAAGAACCTGTCCCATTCCTTGACCTGTTCTCCTATTAGCTTCCTCAATGTTGCTTTTATTGTTCCGTTAAGTCTCTCCACACATCCATTTCCCATAGCATGGTAAGGACTAGTGAAAGTGTGCTTGATCAACAACATCTTGTTAACATCAGCCATCAGTTCTGAAGTGAATTGGCTCCCTCTGTCAGTATGGATTTTCTGAGGAACACCCATGCGACAATAAAAATTGAACAAGGCTTCCGCCACCTCCTCTGTAGTTATTCCTTTCAGTGGAATCGCTTCTGGGTATCTGGTACTCAAATCCACTATCGTTAATATATAGCGATAACCTCTTGATGACATAGGTTCTATCACTCCGATAATGTCTACACAGACATGTTTGAATGGTACATCCAGTACCGGAAGATGTCCCATCGGTGCTCTGTGGCTCACCTTTTTATCTACCGACTTTTGGCATACATCACAACTCAGGACATGCCTTTTAATTTCTTGTCCTATCGATGGCCAATAAAATTCATTCACAATTTTATCATGGGTTTTCTTCATACCCAAATGTGCTGACAATAGCGAGTTATGGGCCACGGCTAATACTTTACCTCTAAGTTCCTTCGGGACCATTAACTGCCACTTCGCATCATCTTCCGTTGTCTCCATGAATCTCCTATACAAAAATCCGTTCTTCTTCACATAAAGAACTTTCTCTGTTACACTGTCATCACCACTCCAATCAATTGCTTTATCCCAAAACTTCTTCAAAGTCTCATCTTTGCTTTGTAACTCTTTAATTTCTTTTGTTGATACATTTAAATCCGGCATCTCAGTAACTTTCAACTGTTTGTATTTTGTTACTTTCTTTGATTCCGCTCTGGTTTCAACTGCTGCTGTCGTTTGGCACACATCATCATTCTCTATGACGTCATCCGTTACATCATCATTTAATTCACTTGTGACTTCACTCGCAAAATGAACTTTCTTTTTGTCACTTTGTCCTTGTGACTCAACACTTAAAGATTTCTGAATCTTTTTCAATCTATCCTCTCTATTCTCGTTATCATCTGTATCACTCCGATCACAGTTTATCATGTTATCTGTAGTTTCTTTCACTACCAGATATTTTAGTCCCTTCATCCTACCGATAATTACTGGTTTCACCGGTTCTTCCATTACCATTGCTTCAACGTTTCCTGTAAAATACTCACTTTCAATATTAACCTTTGCTATCGGAAACTTTCTCAATGTCCCATCGATTAATATGCATTGGGCTTCTCTTCCTGTGAAATCAACATCATTTACCAGTGATCTCTTGACAATACATGTGCTTGACCCAGAGTCATATAGACAACTGGCATTCACACCGTTCACCTTTAGCTGACCTTCATTTTTATTCTCAAGGTCATCGCCATCATCTCTCCGATCAGTAACCATTGTACTTGCTGCCAACTGTATCGGTAATTCCTTTTCACGTTCTTCCTCTTTTTCAACTTCATTTGGTTTCAACTCTTTATTTGCTTGCGCTATCTTGTACGCCCTATTCTCATATACTTGTATAGCCGCCGCAGTATGTTTAACTACTCCTTTTTGTTTGTGTGAACAATCATATGACTTGTGTCCGGTTCGGCCACATGAGAAACAAGTTATCTTATGCTCAGCCGCCTGTTCTCTTTCTCTACTAAGTCCTCTATTCATACTTCCATTATGATTCGTCTCCCTGTTCTGTTTCATGTCTCCTCGTCCTCTATTTATGTTTCCATTAAACCTCTCTCTTGATTTATCGTCGAACGGTTTCACATTCGGCCTTTCGTTACTGAATTTCACTGGAGGCCTTAGATTACTTTCTGTGTATTTATATCCGTGCGCCTCGATATAAGACTCGGCACAGTTCAAGGTGTCCTCTAGACTCATTTTGCCTCTTTCTTTGAGGAACATCTTAAGTTCATTGCTACACGTAAGGTAGAACTGATCTCTTAATAATAAGTTCTCCATGCCTTCGTAGGTTTTCTCGAATCCAGCTTGAAGTAGCCACTGCTGCATATATCTCCTCAATCTATGCACAAAATCTGTAGGTGTTTCACCTGACTCCATTTTACTCATCTTAAACTTGTTACGATATCCACCCTCTGTTAATTGAAACCTTTTTAACAGATGTCTTTTCAAACACTCGTAATCTTGTGTCTCCTCAGATGACATTCTTTGATACACCTCTAACGCTTTTCCTTCAAGATGCTTGGCTAGCATCAGAGACCAATTTTCTGTTGCTATCTCGTATGCCGTGCATGTCCTTTCAAATCTTAATAAATATGCATCCAAGCAATCTTTATTCTCATTGAATACAGGGAACTTGATATCTTTCATTCCTCTGTTACGGTTATTGTTTCCTTGGTATGAACCATCGCCAACCATTGTGAATGTGGCTTCACCATTATTCTGATTATGTCTAGAATCAATTTCTCTCATCCTCAATTCACACTCAAGCTTCTTGACTTCAAGATCCATATTTCTCCTAGCTTGACATTCGGCTGCTTCACGAACTAATCTCGCCTCCTCCACCTCTCTTTCCCGTTCAAGTCTTGTCTCATTCGCACGACTTTCCCGTTCCAGTCTGGCGTCATTCGCCTCTCGTTCAAGCCTAGCATCCGCTATTTTTGCTAACTCTAACTCTTGTGCTCTGGCTGCTTGCGCCTCTTCTCGTGCTCTGGCTGCTTGTGCCTCTTCTCGTGCTCTGGCTTCTTTAACTTCCGCCATCTCTGCTTCTTTGGCTAGTCTACCTCTTTCAGCCGCTGCCTCATCTTTAAGCTTTCGATCTTCTCGTTCACGCAGTCTGTCGTCTCTTGCTTCCTGCTGTCTATCACGCACAAACGTCTTCAACTCATCACCTTCCATTCCCATCTCTTTAGCGAGTTTAACCCACTGTTCATGTTCTCCAAATGACGACATGGTCTACTTACTTGTTTACTCAGTTAACAAGTATTTCCAATAGCTTTCGCTATACAAGAATTAAATTCTTCCTAATATAATCTTAAATAAGATTAATAAAATGTTCCCTCTTGAAATGCGTACTCTATGGTTACGCGAGGTTAATCGTACTAAACAATTCGCATCGAGTAAACGCTTATTAATAAAGTCGTTCTTTCGCAATCGCAAAAGCGATAACTTTAAAACTATACATTTTCAATACTTGAGATTATTGTTCGTTGATATTTCGAGTGTTAGTTAAAAATCCAGTTTTAATATTCCGGAACGTAGGACCCCATAGTTGTCGTATCCCGTGTAAAAGGGCACTTTATTATCCTAGTGGTTAATCGGTTGGGTTTAACTTACTCAAGAAATTCTTCCAAATTCAACAAACTCCCAGTTCTTATGAAATATATATAATATAAAGTTATTCAATATCATTCATATGCACAAACAAATAACAATCCTATTTACCTAGTGTGGCGAGTTACTTAGGAAATATTATATTTGCGCTTATCTGTCGAGTTGTTTGAACTCGAATGTCTTCGGCTCTCTCCGTCGTCCGATTCTTCGCAGTCAAGAATGTTGATCAGACGGTTGAATATGCAGTCATGGAAGTGACCACACCAAACATCTTACTCGTATCTTGCCGTGAATCAGTTGCACACGAGATGAATCGTCGCATTCACCTCACAGCTCTTCTCCAGTTGACCAAACGTCCTTCGTACTTCACACGCCGATCAGCTGTTCGCTAGCCGATTCAAATTACACGACTCTTCAGACTGTTGCCTAAGAGTTCGTCTTCTTCGCAAGTGTCTCACACTTCACACGATGATTATTATGCACTAACGCAAATTTCTCATTTAAATTGCGTTGCACTTAATGCACAATACTTTGAACTATCGGTTGATCGTCCGAACAGTTCAATTACCTTCGTCTCTACTCTGAAAATCACAACTTTGGATTGATCACCGCAGCGAAACAACCACCATTTCCAGATATAGCCTACCTGTAGAGAGTCAAAAACTTAACGTCCACTTCGCTGACGTCATTTTTAACTCGTCACGTCATTCGCTTCCAGTTTGCACCAATCACGAATAGGATTAGCGTCCTTTGTTGTCATGGTAATCTTGACCACTCGTTATTACGCTTAGCTGCAGTCATTGGTTTTATGTATTAATATTTTATATGTTGCCACACATATTACCTAAACTCGCCAATTAAATTGCCTAGCTTAACTTCTACTTATAATTAATAATTATACATGCATAGCAAGTGTTTAATTTGATAATCATTTAATATAACCACGACACATACATACATACATACATACATACATACATACATACATACATACATACATACATACATACATACATACATACATTGTTGGGATTGGTCCTCCATCCCATCATCTCATCCTTTTCACACGTGCACTCATAGTTAAGATGCACCCCGTTTAGCGTAAGAGAAGGATTGTTGACGAGTATAAATAAGAAATGTTCACGAGGCTATAGGAGAGACCAGTTGTAGTTAAGCTTAGTTAAGCTTTGTTTGGACGTGCAGTCGTGCACCTGTTGTGTGTTACGCTTTTGTGCCCATGGTGGCCTAATGGTTTGTGCGTGTGCCCTTAGTGGTCACGTATCTACGTTGAAACTGGTTCTCGAATTTGAGTCTCCCACTATTGTGGATGACGATTGTATTAATTGTTAGAATAAGTGCGTTTTCGTCGGATTGTTTGAATGTACTGTGAGTATCGTTCCAATTTATGTACATATTGTAAATATACTTAAAGCTTTTCGAGTGACTTTTTCATACATATTCTTACTCCTAGACAATTAGCTAACAACATACATACATACATACATACATACATACATACATACATACATACATACATACATACATACATACATACATACATACATACATACATACATACATACATACATACATACATACATACATACATACATACATACATACATACATACATACATACATACATACATACATATATACAATACATACATACATACATACATACATACATACATACATACATACATACATACATACATACATACATACATACATACATACATAGGGCCTACATACATACATACATACATACATGCATACATACATACATGCATACATGCATACATGCATACATGCATATACATGCATACATGCATACATAGTAGGCTACGGTCACCGAAAATGGAATTAAAGTGAACGGTTTGTTTGATTCTGGTCCAACTGTGCAGGCCCAACAATTAGAGAAGGTTTTAAGAAGCCTAACCAATAGGCCTACACTGGTCGTTGACACTTGTGCTAATGTGAGCAATGCAAGATAAGAGTGAAATATTTGTTGGTCGAGCTTTGATTACAGAAACCTGTTACAAAAGAAGTTGATAACAAGTCCTTATTCAAACGAGCTTACGATAATTATTTGAGTCTAAAATGAGCGCAAAGAATATAAACAGTTCTAAGGTCAAAAACGTTGGTGTGGACACGCGCGATAACGACGTCACGGGAGGTGTGTCCAACAAAGAAATGTGTGCAGATGATGTCACGAAAAGTGTAAATAGAAGATTGACGTTTGATAAAAAATCTATCCGCTGGCTGAGAGTCGCGATCCATCGATGACCGCGATAAGATAGAGAAAAATAAAGATGGCCGCGCTGTTGGTGGACAAACTCTTACATTACGGGTACTCATAAATCTATCCTATACCCTTCACAGCATGGTTTCCAATCTGGACACTCGACATCAATGTCCCTGCCGGATATCCAGGACAGGATATCTGCTGCGATGGACAAAAACCAATGTTCTATTGGAATTTTCCTTGATCTCGCCAAGGCTTTTGACTCTGTTGACCATACTATCCTCCTAGGTAAACTTGAACACTATGGCATTAGAGGCACTCCTTTGGATTGGTTAACTAGTTAGCCTAACTTACGAATCGCTACCAAAGAGTTATATGTAATGGATTCCTTTCAAACCCTTTACCCATTGAATTTGCAGGACAACAAGGATCAATTCTTGGTCCACTCTTATTTTTATTATTTATTAATGATCTGCCAAATTCTTCTACTGTCCTACACTTCATTAGGCCTATGTTTGCAGACGATTCCAATGTCTTTTTTTATCACATACCTCGCACGACCGCTTAATTCAACTGGTAAATAGTGAACTTATGTCTGCAAGCGATTGGTTTATAAGCAATAAATTAACACTTAGGCCTAATGTAAAAAATCAAATTGCATCATATTTCGTTCCACAGGAAAATCCATCCCAGATAACAATAGTCAAATAGTCTTAAATAACATTACTATTCCTCAAGTATCCTCAACTAAATTTCTGGGTGTCTACATTGACCAACACTTGAAATGGAAAACACACATTTTTGAAATTGGCAATAAAATCAAACAGAACATAGGCATTATAAAAAGAGTGCCTTACCTTCTCCCACTTCATATCCTACGGGATCTCTATTATACCCTCATATACCCATATCTTACTTACTGCAACATGACCTGGACATCTACATATGACTCTCATCTTAACAGTAGCCTATAAGGATCCTTCAAAAAAGGCTATACGATTCATAACTAGGCCTAAATCTCCCCCCAATTCACACACCAGTCCGCTATTCTTTGAACACAAACTCCTAGACATTACCCTAATAAAATTTCTACAAACTTTCATTTTCATGTACAAATATATTAAAAACCTCCTCCCACCATCATTCTCTTCCTGTTTTGATCCTGCACCACATCCTACATTTACTAGAAGCAACAATGATTTCCGACCTGTATTTGCTAGGACTAATGTCCGTAAGTTTTCGCTTCGGGTCCAGGGTCCTGCAAATTGGAATAGTCTACCCAAAGAAATCTGAGTAGTCCTGTGACAAGTGGTGATAGTTTGCGTAAACCTTGCAATAAGATCCCATTGGGTAAAGGTAGACTATAATTTTATTCATAGCGATAACATTCAAAAAGTTTAGCCATTTTCGTGGTCGTTTTAAAGGTCTATGTTTTGCAACATTCTTTTATCATTTTAGATTTATGAAGAAACATTTGCTGACATCGCTTTGCATATTCATCGCGATCTTTGTGCTCACATATTATGCAATAAGCTTATCACATAAACGAAAAAAACACAGTTCTGCGGAATTCGGAGACGAAATAAAGACTCGCTCAGGAGGTTTATCGGTTGGTCGTGTCTTTGAAAATGATGAGAATCGCAATCCTGTGACTGTCTTGCATACCGATGACGCCGCCATTGTTGGATCTGTCAAATGCAATCAACTCACTAGACCTTCGCAGTCAGATATTCGTTACCGACAGACGTATTGGCAAGTGCAACAAGACGGTCAGGAAGACGTTGTTGTCTATTCGGCTTTCTACGATGACAGACCAATAGTCGGAGTTCTTCCGTGGATACAAATACTTGGGATTCGTCGAGTATCTGATCATCCTCTATGGTGCTATGTATGGTATTCTCAGCAGGAAACACCTTTCGTCACCAAGGCTGAAATCACTCTAGCCGGTAAAAGAGATAATAAATTAAAAGAAGGTATTTATTACAGTCAAAATCTCTTCTCCTGTCAACTCAACAGCTCGAACTTCATTCCAACACATGTTTCAATTGCAACCAGACTTTGTGCAAGTCCTACAATATATCTAGAAATAGTACATAATCCTAAATCCGATAAATTGATTCACACTTTTGGAGTATGTGTGGTAGTAAGCTTTGGATATATAGCACCAGAGCTGATAGTGGAATGGATGGAAGCTTATGCAATTTTTGGAGTAACACATGTCGACATCTATAATGGTTCAATGGATAGTAGATTGGATCGTGTATTTGACTACTATCACAAGAAGGGCATTCTTGAGATTCATCAAATACCACCTGTCTTTGGGGATCGCACTATGAATGGAGTGAGACTGGGCAGTCCGGCTTCTTTGAATGACTGCATGATGCGGAATATGTATTCTCATCGTTTCATTGTGACAGTCGACTTTGATGAAATCATAGTTCCTAGGATTCACAACAATTATCTGGATATGCTTCAGTACATTGACCATTCGAAAAATCGAACAGAACCGCATTACCAGTATACATTCAGGAATACTTACTTCTTCAAGTACTTTCCAGAAGACGAGTCTCAGCCGAAATTCTTACGAACCATGCGTCTACGATATCGTGCCCAGCCTTCAGCTTATCGACAAATGCCAAAGTCATTTGTTGATCCACGTCGATGCAAATCTGTCGGGAATCACTATTGTACTGTTCGATTTCCGAATTCTGCTTCTCATGATGTTGACGTTAATACATCAATTGCACTTAGTCACCATTATCGAATCGGTTGTCCATGGCCCAAAATTAAGTGCGACAATTACGATAACGAAAAAATTGTGGATGACATCATGTTGAAATATAAAGATGCACTTCTTCCCAGGGTCTCTGCGGTGCTAAAAGAAATCAACGGAATCTAAGTGAATTCTTCCTGAAAGCTGTTGTACTACAATATTTTATATTTGCAGCAACTCCTTTTTGTTGTCGACGGTTTATTTTCGTTTTTGCAGCACTACAGGCTACGACATCCCATGTTTACATTATGAAATTGAAACATGAGTCATAAAAGTCAAAAGGAGATGTAACACCTGGTGAAAGTTCTGATAGAGTTGATGACATCTGCACACGGAAATGGAATGGAAGATTGGTTTGAAGTTATTTGGAAGTTAATCAATGAAATTCATTCGTAGTTCAGTGTGTGCTAAAGAGCCAATCTTGCATCAACGATGGACAATGTTGCGACACAAAACTGACACAAGAAGACACTTAAAACGATGGCAGTGTTACCATGCCATGGCAAAATATCGTTGAAACTCTTTTGCAAGATTTTGAATCTTATTTTGAAAGTCTATTATTTACTCAGAGATTGTTCTGCTTCTTCATTATAACTCCGGAGACATTGTATGATTCATCCCATTAAAAATGAGACTTCTTTTGTCTATACCGTAGCCTCATTGTCTAGAATCTAAATTCTAGAAGTCACTTGTAAATTATGAAGCATTTAATCTGAAAACTACTGAGGTGGTGGTATTTATGAAACTGTTTCATTAACACGGTAGGACAATTGTTTTGGGGGGAAAATTACATATACAGAAGGGTAATAATTGTGTGTTGAGTGATTTGTTAACTGTAGTATAGAGTGAACTAATGGAAGAGAATGTGGGTTAAATAAACGAGTATAGGGCCTAGTTCTTTCTTCAGTTGCAAATGATGAGAATGATCATCTTACCTGTTTCATTTTGAAACTGTGTCATTACTCGTTGGGCAATGTTATACAAACACCGCGAGCGTTTTCAAAAGTTAGACTCTTAGTTTCTCAGGTTTCTGGTGTTCGAGATCAAGTGCAAACATCCATAGGTCTACATATCTTGAGAATTAATTTAAGGACGTCTTTTGACGGCATCAGTCCCCTTTGACATCTTCCTCTGTTCGTTGATTGTGTCCTGAATGTTTTAACGCAAGCATAGCTATATATTGTATATATACATGTATATAGGCCTACACGTCGTATATATTATATATACTATATAGGCATAAACTATAGGACTAGGGCTGTTGTTCGATTAAAAATTTTAATCGAAATTAATCGTGCGATTAATTTTTTTAATCGCAATTAACGCCAAATTAATCGCAATACATTTCCGTCAAATATATTAATCTTACTATTTTCTAAGGACCTCTGAAGCATATAATTTTAATGACTTAGGCCTATTGCATTATTTCCATTGCAAACATACTCAATAACCTTTGGCTTAGTAGGCCTAGGCCTATTTAATCTGCATTTAGTTTATTGAACAGTTTTGTATGACAGACAGAGATGAATTGAAACACTGTTCAAATCAGTCAAAACCTCAAAATCCTGTTATTTTTTCATTTGAGCCACCTTTAATTAAAATGATATAGACCTAAATGAAAATTAGACAACCGTTTTCTGACGCATCGTCCACTAAATTTGTTTCCTCACCCCGTCAGACTACATTGGTTTATCTCCAGGAGAAGGCAAGACCATGCGGCCGAATTCGACGGCTCGTCGTTAGCGTTTAACGCATGTTAGGCGATAATTGAGCAAAGAGTTGCTACGAAAATAGCCCACTCAAATTGGTTTTTGGAATATTTGCCAAAGAATGTATCACTAGTTTTAAGTATGAGCCTTTCGTTTAAACGAGTTTTCCTGCCTCTGATTCCATTTTAATCGCGTACGATTAATGCGTTAAAAATTTTAATCGCAAATTTTTTAACGCGTTAATCGCACGCGTTAACGCGATTAAATCAACAGCCCTATATAGGACTATATACTTTAACAAGGAGTGCTTCTTTGGAATTATAATTATACAACGAATAAGTAAGCCTCCGAGACCAAGTTTCATTCAGCTTGAAATAATTGTTGAACTGCGCCGTCACAGTGTGCTCTCTTTCTCTTTGTGTGTGTGTCTCTCTCTCTCTCTCTCTCTCTCTCTCTCTCTCTCTCTCTCTCTATCTCTATCTCTATCTCTATCTCTATCTCTATCTCTATCTCTATCTCTATCTCTATCTCTATCTCTATCTCTATCTCTATCTCTATCTCTATCTCTATCTCTATCTCTATCTCTATCTCTATCTCTATCTCTATCTCTATCTCTATCTCTATCTCTATCTCTATCTCTATCTCTATCTCTATCTCTATCTCTATCTCTATCTCTATCTCTATCTCTATCTCTATCTATCTCTATCTCTATCTCTATCTCTATCTCTATCTCTATCTCTATATCTCTATCTCTATCTCTATCTCTATCTCTATCTCTATCTCTATCTCTATCTCTATCTCTATCTCTATCTCTATCTCTATCTCTATCTCTATCTCTATCTCTATCTCTATCTCTATCTCTATCTCTATCTCTATCTCTATCTCTATCTCTATCTCTATCTCTATCTCTATCTCTATCTCTATCTCTATCTCTATCTCTATCTCTATCTCTATCTCTATCTCTATCTCTATCTCTATCTCTATCTCTATCTCTATCTCTATCTCTATCTCTATCTCTATCTCTATCTCTATCTCTATCTCTATCTCTATCTCTATCTCTATCTCTATCTCTATCTCTATCTCTATCTCTATCTCTATCTCTATCTCTATCTCTATCTCTATCTCTATCTCTATCTCTATCTCTATCTCTATCTCTATCTCTATCTCTATCTCTATCTCTATCTCTATCTCTCTCTCTCTCTCTCTCTCTCTCTCTCTCTCTCTCTCTCTCTCTCTCTCTCTATATATATATATATATATATATATATATATATATATATATATATATATATATATATATATATATATCTCTCTCTCTCTGACTCTCTCTCTTTATCTGTCTCTTTGTCTATCTGTTGTATGTCTCTCTGTCTGTGTTTCTCTCTGTGTCTGTCTGTCTCTCTCTCTCTCTCACATCTTTCAACACAGTCGTTCATCTGTGCAATAGCAGATCTGATTGCCCATGCAATAATGCACATTCCACAAGTCTTGCCGTCATCAGTCCGTTCTCTAGTTCCTGTCGACGTCTAGGATGCTGTCCAATCTAGATCTCGACCCTGCTGCGGTGGCGGGTTGTAACCTCGACGCACCACCACGAACGCTCATCTGCCGCGAGATGGGAAGAGTCTCCCCCCGGTTGTTAGCAGCAGCAGCAGCAGCCGCGGCGGCCCTCGGACTCAGCATCTGACGGAACTTCCGACGGAAGTTGACGTTGCACAGCGGATACAGAAAGGGGTTAAGCGTTGAGTTGAGATATCCGAACCACGTGACGGCCGTCATGAGAGGTGCGTTGTTGCACCACTCGCAGACGGACACGACGGTGAAGCAGACGAAGTAGGGCAAGAAGCAGACGGTGAAAGCACCCATGATGACGCCCACCTGTCTGGCCGCCTTGATCTCCTTCTGAAGGGAGGACGACCCTGACGACGACCGGGTGCTGCTGCTGTGGCACGTGGTGGCGCCCATCGATCGATCCAACTTCTGCTTCTTTTGACCATTGTGCATTGTTGTTGTTGCAGGATGATGGTCTGGATGGTTTGTGTAGTGAGACGATCGTTGGGCCAGTGCTAGGTACAGATAGCGCCTGGAATGTTCGTTCTGGTTGTTCTGTCCTTGACTTGTACGCAGAGGAGTTGAAATGCCATTTAAATTTACACCCATGCGAGTCGCTTGGGTCGACGATCCGACGTCTCTCTCGCTTCTGTCTGGGTTCTGCCTTCGATGGGAACAGATCCGATAGAGAGAGGACGATGAGTCATTGACAACAGATCGGTTGATGATCCTCTCTTTGACCGGATGAACCTCCTTCGGTAGAAGGGCAGCCCGGTGGGGCAGCGAGGCTCCCTCTTCGGCCGACCCTTCGCCGTGGCTTGCGTTTCTTAAGCTTACACGACTGATGAGCCCCGAGTAATCCGAGTTACGAGACGACACTGAGCTGGCGGGTGAGGACGAGGGACAGGTTCGGTCGAAATCGTCTCGACATTTGATGCTTCTGATGGCTGGTAATTCGCACAGAGGTGTCTGATGGCCGTCATGACAGCCACAGAGACATCGGACGCTGTCAGCGGTCGTCGTCGTCGACTCTCGCCCATGCACTGCAGTGTGACCCAACAGACAGTCGAGCAATGCAGTCGCGCGTCGGGTTCCTCTCTTGCTCAGACCCACCCTACCATTCTCATCTTTCTGGTTTCTCGTCAATTCAACCATCGAACCGCTTGACTGTCTGGTAAACACAGAGTCTGGATCAATTCCTTCAACGCACTCCTCCGGAACATTCCACTTCTCTCTCGAAAGTGGATTCCACCTCCTCGTCCTCGTCGTTCCGGCTGTTGCTCCATCGCCTGCAACTCCTCCTCCTCCTCCTCCTCTCAACCTCCGTCTGCCGGTTGGTGAGTCGTTTGATGGCGATGCAACATCGTCTGAGCACCTGTCACGCTGACCGTTGGTGTCCGTGTCATCCTCTGCCACCTCCTCCTCCTCCTCCTCCTCCTCTTCATCCTCCTCCTCGACGCTCATTCCCTTCAGCAGCAGGACCTCCTCACATCTTTCATCAACCACACTCTCCTCCAACACCCTGCTATTGCCTGTTCTCTCCGTCGCCGCCGCCGCCGCCGACGACGCTGTACCGTCCGTCCTCGATGCAATTCGGTCGTAGATTCGATGCCTCAGACGTTCCATCGCAATGAATTCTACACCTCCTCCAGTCTTTCCCGCCAAACCAGACGAGCAGCAGACGACGCCTGCAGCACTCGCCCCGTCCTCCTTTCTCCTCGATCGCATTGGCTCCGACATCTGTCGACGACAACTGAAATGACCCGACGACTTTTTCTTCCGGGTGCCTGACCTCTCCGAGCGCTGCCGCTGACGCAGACAGAGACTCAGCCTCGACGACGGCCTTCGAAGGAACCGTCCAGACTTCAGCTGAGCAAGGACGGAGGAGGAGGAGCAGGACTCCGCTTCAAGGGCAACTTCGTGGAGTGACTCTGAGCTGAAGCTCTCTGTCGTCGTCGTCATCGCTTGCGGATGTTGGATCGTCTCTCCTCCGACCTCGATGAGCGACCTTCGTCTGATCTCGACGAAGATGCGGATGTAGAGGACGTACATGATGGCGAGAGGAAGGTAGAAGTTGAGGATGCTCGTCGTTATCTTGAGGATGCTGCTGCGCGCGTACTCTGTGTCGCAGACCGTAGAAGGAATCGTTCGAACGCCGTCGTTGATGAAGTGATGCCAACCGACGATTGGGATGATCCACAGCGACGACAACACCCACACCTACATACACACACACACACACACATATACAGACACATACCCACACCTACAGACACACACACACACACATCTATATACAGACACATACACACACCTACAGACACACACACACATACAACAACGTATGTCTCTTATCTACATCATCACTCATTCGTCTATATATCGTGTAAGTTTACTTCAATATTTCACTCTCTGTATTGTATTTACTGTATTAGGCCTAAAACATTCACAAAAGGGCATATTATAGGGTGATGCCAGCATGCAAGGCTACGAGAGAATAATTAGGTTTTGAGAAAAGCACACGAGAAGGATGGTTTACCAGCTAGGATTTTGGATAGAGTTTATTGGTAGGGACCTACAGCGTATACTCCAAAGAGAGGGACCAATAGATATAAATACCCAGACCTACACCTATAGTACAACCATATACAATTACATATGTTTAATTTTCATCATTCATTCATTACTTCATTCATTCATTATATTCATTTATATAGCGCCCCTTCAAAAACCTACTCAGGAGCGCTCCAAACCACGACAAAAGAAAAAAGACTTGAGCGATTTATGAAACAAAGTTTATTGGTCGGCTGCAATAAACGTGGCTTTGAAGAAAGCTCGTTCCAATTGGACGGCGCTACGATCGAGAAAGCTCGTCGTTGCCTGGCAACCAAGCGAACCCGTCCAACTACAGGATCGAGTTGTCCCTTCATAGCAGAGCGAGGACCCGACGAGCCTAGCCTATATATATACACGTTGTGATAATTTGATAATTGTGGTAATGTTTTCGTTTGTATAAGCTTGCATATAATAATATTTATATTAACGACCCTCAGGATCGTATCGACTATAGTGCTGAGATCTAACAATGAGATCTCTTGAAGAGGCGCAGTATAATTATAATCTCAGAATAAAATGTATAAAAAGTAAAAACTATAGCATACAGGCCTATAATAATTATGGTATCATGCATACATATGTGTATGAAATAAATGATATATTTATAGATAATATATCATGTATAAACTGTCTTGTATAATTATAATATAGAGCAGCATATAGGTCGATCTGTTTGTCGTTGGCGCAGATGTTCAGTCGACTACCAGGTACATATATTACATATATACATATATATATATATATATATATATACAATATACATGGAGCAAAGATTTATGATTGCGGGGAAAAAATTGACGCAATTTCTATAAGGTATCATCAGACGCTCTCTAATAAATCGTTCATGCGCCGCCTAGCGGAGACTTCTCGCAACAGAAAGGCCGAGACTCCTGTCTCAACTAACAAATGCAATGCTTAATTTTGCTTATTCCTCGGAGAGGTTTCGAATGGAGCAATATAAATAACTAAATGCATTTATTGTGGTCGTGTGTGCATGCATTTATGATTGGACTGTCATTTACACAGATAGCCTTATCTTTTACACTCACACTTCCGACACTGACGATATATTTCTATGAATCATCCTTTGTTCTTCTTTACTGTTTTGCCAAATGGATTTTATGGGCACATATGCCGCTATGCGACAACACCTTTAGACATTTCCTTAGGATTTGGTTAACTAGTTAAGACATATTTTCTCCTATTAACATTTTTGCATAACCTCTTCTTGTTTGTTTTCATCTGTAGGCTTGCTTGGATAGGCTAACCTTGACTAAAGACAGAAATCCATTAAACTTGATTAAAGGTTCTCTCTCTCTTTTTTAGCTCCTATATAAATCGGGTGCAAAAAGATGTTCTGTTATTTTTACCTTAAGTATTGCTATGGTTCGTCTGAGAAGTCCAGATTTTGATAGATGTACATGTATTATTCAGAACTCAGAGTCTCATCTGATTACAACTTCAGTCGTTTTCAGTTGTTGCTTAGATTTAGGCTACAGACCCAACATGTTAATTAGAGTTAGATATTTAGTACGAGTTTTGCTCTTTCATCGAGGATTTGAGTCACAAACGTAGCTGATAGATAGAGCGGTCCGGTTGAGAATTTTATGTCAGACCAAGAAATAGTTCTTGCATTGTTTTAAATTTTTTTAATAATTTGACCACGCAAACTCAAAGTTTCTGTGTCCTTTCTTGAGTCAACGCTAAAATAAAAAATTCTGACGAATCGATAATAGGCCTATAAGTTGTAGATATAGGCTAATTCAAGACCCGATCGCTGTTATTTACTTATTTATATGAAGTCGACGACATCTCCGAACAAGTTCGAATTTAAAGTAAGCCTGCTCATTCCTTTTCTTACCTATGAAATGCAGTGCATTAGTAGCCTATCGTGCATTTGGAATCCTCTGCAAATTGTAAATCTATTTCATTTGGTAGAGAACAGAGGCGCAGCGTGGAAACAGTTTCGTGGATAGGCCTATTTTAGTCTTTGAGAGTGTTTTATGTGACATGGACGTATTTGCTATAAAACTATAGCTTTTCATAACAGTAATGCATCTATTTTGGGGCGTTACACCCGGAACAGCACCCATAAATACCCCAATCCCCCAATGGTGGAACGTCGCAAAGAACTGTGACAGTAGAAAGTCAGGTACTACGTTTGAAACTTACACTCGAAAGGCACTGAAGAAGATTAAACAGTCTAACAACAATGCGTATACCATTCAGACAAAGGGCGGTGGCGGCAGGTAAAAAGCCAGACAATAATTGAAAGTTGGTGTTGATGAGTTCTGACAAGGCACCAGAAGAAGAAGAAGAAGGTGAGACGCGAATGAGGTGAGACAAGCTTCAAATAAGTCTTTGTTCCGCAGTTAATGAGAAGAGAGTTGGCTGCAGACATTGTCCGCATCTTTTGTCTCGCTGCATGTATCATGCATGGCGTGTGTGTTGAGACACTAACGACACACGCCGCATATGGTCACGACGCAACGGATGCTGCTTTGGGTGCAGTCATGCATGATATGGAGTGTGGTCACGATATATGACATTACAGCGTCACATGATACAACAACAACAACAACACATAACGTATAATATACCGGAGAAGAATAATAGAGCTGGATATCATTATACTATTATGTATAGCATAAGATCACAATGTAATAATAATATTCCATGGTAAATGAATCTGTAAAAGAGACGTGGATTTTAGCAGCAGCACGATCTGAATGGATCAATGGAAAGATGAATGACAAGATGAATGGATGGATGACAAGATGGATGGAAGGATGGATGACAAAATGGATGGATGGAATGATGGATGACAAGATGAATGGATGGATGGATGGATGAATGGGGAGATGGATGGAGTAGGATGGATGACAAGATGGCTGGATGGAAGGATGGATGGAGAGATGGATAAATGGAAGGATGGATGGATGACAAGATGGATGGATGGATGACAAGATGGATGGATGGATGGATGACAAGATGGATGGAAGGATGGATGACAAGATGGATGGATGGATGAACATTGAACAGCCGTTCAACGTAAGAGAAGACGAGCGATGCATCATCTTTCAATGTACACGTCGTCGTCGTCGTCGTCGTCGCAAAGGGTGTTAGGAGGCCAACACATGAGACTTGTATCGCCTGCAGCAACAGCAGCAACAGCAACAGCAGCAGCAGCAGCAACAGCAGCAGCAGCAGCAGCAGCGACAGCAGCAACAGCAGCGACAGCAGCAACAGCATCCCTCCGCATGAGACCCATCCTCCCATGACATCGAATGTAGCACTTCACGGACTATTCCCCCATAACCCATCCCTCTTCCCCCTATCCCTCTCAGTCGACATCTCACAAATCACATCGAAAACATTCGACAATGACCAATCGTCACAAACCATATATCATGCATCAGTGGCTGTCTCGTCTGTCTGTCTCTGTCTGTCTACGTCTGTCTCTTTGTTTGCCTGTCTGTCTCTTTGTTTGCCCGTCTGTCTCCTTCTCTACATGTCCGTATATGCTTGTTTCTTGTGCGACTGATGGCATCTGTATTTCTGTATAATTTATAATATACATTGTAGAAGACTATGCGTCCATTATTGATTCTTATAAAGTCTGTCTACGTCTGTTTCTGTGGATGTCTCTCTTTCTTCCAGACTGTCCAGTTCCAACATAATTATATAAATTATATAATATAATTATTATATATAAATAATGTAGATTATTATAATTTATATCCTCCGTTTTATGAATACACTTCTTACTTTATTCTCAACGCTACGTCATTGTACATGTAGCATAAGTATATATATATATATATAAAAATATATATATATAGGGCCTACATGTAGAATAAGTATATATATATACATTATACATGTAGAAAAAATAAGTATATATAATGTCAGATTTTCTCGTAGAATCAGTAGGTCAGACGGTAAAAAGTGATTCCACCGAGACTTAAAATCCTGTAGAAGTATTTCCTGTTGTCATTTACCTGATAAATGTTCAATGCCATGGCAGGTTAGTTTGGCCGAATGTGGACGACAAGATAGACATAATTATGTGGTTTAGCCTACTACTCAGATGGCAGCGTTTCGATGCAATAAGCGCTGGACGCCGCTGGTGTCTGGTATTCGCAGACATGCATGACGCTTAAAATAATTAATTAGAAGGAGTGTTCCATGTATTTGTCTCACTGCAGCATCAGCCAGTCCTCCCTCCATTCCTCCTCGATCGCCACCGCAGCAGCAGCAGCCCATGCAAGAAGTCAGTGGAAGATCCGAAGCAACGGATCCACCTGCAGGGTCAAGGTCAAGTGCAAGATCAAGGTCAAGAGCATCAGATCATGACTCAACGAAGATCAACTGAATTAACGATGGAGGCACCTGGTGCTGCAGCGTGAAAACAAAGCTCCATTCTTCCTACATCCCTCTATATAACCATCCATCTATCCTTCCATCCATCTATTCATCCATCCATTCATCCATTCATCCATCCATCCATCCTTCTATCCATCCATGCATCCATCCATGCATCCATCCTTCCATCCATCCATCCATCCATCCATCAATCCATCCATCCATTCCATACTTTGTCCATTCTTTCATCAATTGCCGTCATCGTTGCCGCTTCTCTCCTATCATTTCACCGTGATAACTTACACATATATCTCGATATATCTAAGCTTACGCTTTTAATCTGAAAGGATGCACTTTACTGTTTCCCCGTCTTTCCGCTATTAGCGCCACAGACGACGATGGCGACGACGATGACGATGACGACGTGGGAGGACACTGACCTGATTTCGGATGACAAGTGGGAAATCCCAAGGGAGCCAAAGATACCACACGCAATCTTAAAATCAGTCTCTGGAAACATATGACCAGAATAACTAAGAAGCACTTCAGTAATTGAGTACGTAGCGTAAGTAAATAAGTGCGTATATGTAAGGAAGTAGGCATAGGCCTGTGTAAGCGAATAGTTAAGTATGTGCGCAAATAAATAAGTAGGCCTAGGCTATGCACGTAGGTAATTTAAGTTCTTAAGTCGGTAAATACATGCAGAGGTATAAATAAGCATGCATATGAATAGGTATAGGCATAGGCGTACGAGGCGGGGGTGCAGGGGGGCAAATGCCCCCCAAATTCGGGCAAGTTAGGTGGTTTTTTCGGGCAAACACAGACCCGAACGACTATAAAAAAGGTCGTCAACTTTCGGGCAAGTGTCGTTTTTCGGGCAAACACAGACCCGAACGACTAAAAAAAAGATCGTCAACTTTCGGGCAAGTGTCGTTTTTCGGGCAAACACAGACCCGAACGACTAAAAAAAAGGTCGTCAACTTTCGGGCAAGTGTCGTTTTTCGGGCAAACACAGACCCGAACGACTAAAAAAAAGGTCGTCAACTTTTTCACGGATGTATTTTTCGGGCAGAAGTTCAATCTTTGCCCCCCCCCCATTGCTGAAATCTCCCGTACGCCTATGGGTATAGGCCCTACAAGTAGGCCTAAGTGCTTGACTCTTATTATATCGATTGAAACGGTCGGTCTTTGATGGCATGATATTTTACTGATAATTAATAAACACGCATAGCCGTAACATGAGTCAGGACTGCTTTAAGCTGCAGGTTTGTTAACCATATAAAACGACCGCTGGTCATAATCCGACCACACGATTCCATGGGATCATCCGGTCCTGTGAGCCTTTCAAAATGCAACGCTTTTATACACTGTAAAATAATGTGAATTGCATACTAGAGCGATAGTGGCGCGGTATATATAACATATCCCCTAATTCTGTGGACGCTTCATAAGACAGGAAGCTGTAATGCTTGCTCGGTACATCAATGCTTTTAAGCTTTCTTCCTGTCTTACATAACAACGCTCGGCGAGGTGAACAAGTGCAAGTAAAAAGTAAAACTTGACTAAAAATGTAGAATTTTTCTGAAGCTAGCTGCCCGGTGTATTTGTCTTTGTTGAGCATTCTCCGTGGGCATTTTGTTTCATCTGCCAAGAAAAGATAGCAGCCAACAAGTAATAAACTAATTGACGGCATCGACCAACAATCACATCTACACGTAATTATTGTACCTGCCTGCTTCCCTCTGCCTCGTTTGTTGAGGTGGGCAGCCACATTAAACAGATTCTGACAATTTTTTTATTGATGTATGAAATAAAATCATAATCCGCTGCAAACGAAAAGACACAGGCTTCTTGAATGACGATTTACGAATAAAGAACTTGAAACTTTTCGCTGACATCATTCAACATCAGATTCTGGCTGATATGAATGTCATGTCTCAAGGAAATTATGATCAGCCGGTAGCAAAATGTATCAACCAGCATTGACATTTTCTCGACAGTAACAGCTGCCATTTAAAACTGATCCGAAGGTGATGTTAATTAAAGAAATATTGCAAATGAACATTATTGACATTCAGCATGCCAGTCATATGATGTGCGCTTCCTGAAGCGTCATGACCTTTAAACATTTTACAGTCTGTATCCACAGAGGCTTTTCAAATCTCTCCAATCCTGCTCTTAGGCATATTACACTTATTGGCGATGCATATCGTTGTTAACAGTGTTTTTCTGGAGTGGCAGACATTAAAAACTCAAGGACAGATGGATATTTAACTAGAATGCTTAGAGTAATTACTCTAACTCAGAGGTGTCAAAGAGCTGGCCCGCGGGCCATTTCTGGCCCGCCGACGATTTTGTTCTGGCCCGCGGAGCCTTTCCTAAAGATTAAAAATTATTTAATTTTTTTTCAAAATTTAATAAGAAGCGAACAGTGGGCATAATCATTGAATCAAGATCTTTCCGCGATATTTGGACTTTTCTGGGACTTGGCTGACCAAACCCGGAGCTCCCTCTCAGATCGCTACCCAATTTTTGCTCAAGAGCTTCGACACCCTGGCCCACAACTTGTTAGAAGGTGTTCGCACTGGCCCACAACTTGTTAGAAGATGTTCGCACTGGCCCACAACTTGTTAGAAGATGTTCGCACTGGCCCACAACTTGTTAGAAGATGTTCGCACTGGCCCGCCACTAAAAAAGGTTTGACACGTTAGAGTCTAACTTGAAGTACATCTGGAGTAGCCTACGTCCCACACTCGTGTAGAACAAGCAATTTAAGTTGCCTGACTAGTAGCCTACCAACCATATAAAATTATTATGTTAAAAACAGTGTAAAAAACGAAATATGTTCGTTTTAAAAATAAAAACCGAAAAACGAGAAATGAAAAAAAGGACTCTTATGACGCGCACGTTGCAATTAAAGCGCGCATCGGCATCGCGAGCCGTATTAACGCACGATAATTGAGCAATTGAACAAAATACTGAAAGTAGTCAGGAGTGTCATGACATCATTGACATGACATGATGACAGCAATGAGCAATCACATAACGTGACGGTCACGCAGAGGATGAATAAGAGAATACTATATCGCATCTGAAACGGTGGTCAGGGTGCTGGAGGATGCCTGGTGGTCGATGGGGAGGGGGTGCCGAAGAAGGATATAAAAACACGTTGTAATTTAATTGCCTCTCTCGATCCCTCGATCTTGATCTCGATCTCTTCATGCAGAACTTTGATCAAGATCTGAATATAACGACTCCATCTTTGCATGCCACTTCTTATTCCGAAACCGACATGACAGAAGAAGAAGTGGGTCTTATATATAGACAGGGTATACGTATAATATGTCCGCTTGTCTGTCTGCGTGTCAGTTTGCGTGTGAGTCTGTATGTTTGTTTCTGTGTCTGTATGTTCGTCGTTCTTCTAATCTATAACGATCGAAGTTGAGTGACGAGAAGAAGTTGGATCTTGAGGTTTTGATGATCAGTTTAATGATGTATGCGATGAAAATTATATGGAAGGAGGAGGAGGGGTCTCCAGAGACCGCGTGTAATATAGGACTGAAAATAACATAGCTGACAGACAGACAGACATTCAGACAGACAGACAAACACGGACACAGACAAACACAGACACAGACAGACGTACATAGACAGTCAGACAGACTCACAGCTGCAGACACACATACATATTTAAGTCTAAAGACAACGTCAGACACTCAGGCGCACAGACATGCATGCACACATAGGTAGACAGATACAAACATACAGAAAGACAGGCATACGGACAGACAAGACAGTTTGAAGATGGGGAGCAAGTGCAGATTGCATTTTAATTTTATACCCCAAATGGTAACACCGAATGGATTTATGCAGTTGATATATTATTTTTACCCAAGGTATTTATGATTCTTCATATGTTCAAAATATTATCCGATTATTATTATTATTATTATTATTATTATTATTATTATTATTATTATTATTATTATTATTATTATTATTATTATTATTATTATTATTATTATTATTATTATTATTATTATTATTATTATTATTATTATTATTATTATTATTATTATTATTATTATTATTATTAAGTGTGCATGATGAGTATATGTTAAGTATACTTACGACTGAGATCATGATGAGTCCTCTTGCTCGTGTCCTCTTTCGCAGGTACTTGAGAGGATTGGTAACGGACCAGTACCTGTCCAGACTGAGGATGAGTAGGTTGAGGATGGACGCTGTGCTGGCCGTGTAGTCAACGCCGATCCAGAGTTGGCAGAGCGCCACTCCGAACAACCAGTCTTTCGTGAAGACGTAGATGGCGCTGATCGGCATCACGATCAGACCAACGACGAGATCAGCGACGGCAAGACTCACGATGAACATGTTGCACACCTGTTATTGCACATCATGTTGCAACACACACACACACATAGTATATTATGTCACGATGAACATGTTGCACACCTGTTATCATGTTGTAACACACACACACACACACACACACACACACACACACACAGTATATTTTGTCACATATAATCATGAATTCACAACTCTATCATCAACCCCTTTTCTATCGATACCTGGCTTAATTGAGTGTCAGGTTTTCTTATTTTTCTACGTTGAGTATCGGTAACTGAATGCGGGCATTGGAGCGAAAAAAGTGGCGCTGACCCAATTAATTGTCTGTATTTATAAATGCGGTAGATAATTAGCAACACTCAAGTGGATGCAATAAACTAAACGCCTATAGAAGTGAGGAGCCAGCCTGCGTTGAAACCCTGCAGCCCCTCGTTCACTCCCTGCTGGACGCGACATCCGTCCAATTATAGTCAGATATTCTATAATTATAGTCAGTTATGGAGACAGCTTATTAAGCAAGCCAAACACAGTCAGCAAGGTTAACAAGCCAGATGCAAGCGGCATGTACGAGGGCACCTGTCCAGGCTGTCCATGCTGCACATGGGAAGAGTGAAAGATAGGACCCTGGAAAACTTGCAACAGTAATTAGACTCACTTCACAAACGCATGGTTGCTTCGTTAGAACTATTCATCAAATTTGCAAGATATACATGTATAGAGCGGCCATTGCCCATGCTCAAATTCTTGAGTAAAGCGAATATAATTTATTTATATATTTGATTATTTGATTGACTACTAAGCAATATTATGATGAATTCTTGTCAGTTTTTTCACTGATAAAATTCTTACTCCACGCAAGAGTCGTTGTCTGGAAAGACCCCGTGTACACCTAAACGCACGTTTCGATCACCATAATTATATATATTTTATATGCTGCGACTCTAAATCCATCATGTATACCTGCACATAGATCATTGCTAAAGACTAAAGAGGACTAAGCATAAGCACAAAATTGATCTAATAGGATCATGTCTACAACGCCAAGCCTAATATTGTCACTGCAGACTTGTATCATGTCCATTGCATGTGCCACGCCTTCTCCCCATATCGCTTGATCTCGGCCGGGAGCGCCTCTGAGTAGGTACCTTGAAGGGGCGCTATATAAATTTTGATTTACTGATATATACTAAAGTCGATCAGTTTTTTAATCTTTTTCTCATTATTTGATAGAACCTACTTTTTGTTTATCTCACATTGTCTCACAGTTTGCCTTTCTTATGATCGTATTCTCAGATAAAGTTAAAATCGCCCATATTGGTTATAACATGGGGTTGTATACGCCTATTATACACGAGGCTTGGATAAATTCTGTATTTTCATAACCCTGTAATAAAGCTGAAGTCTAAACACGTCGAAAGACGAATAAACATAATTGTTGGGAATTAACCCAACTGCTGCGACGCAGAAAGGTTAATTGCATCGCCTATAGTTCTTAAGAAAGAGAGACAGTCAGACAGACAGACAGACAGACAGACAGACAGACAGACAGACAGACAGACAGACAGACAGACAGACAGACAGACAGACAGACAGACAGACAGACAGACAGACAGACAGACAGACAGACAGACAGACAAGCATATACAGACAGGCACATATATATACACAGAGACATGTGACACAGAAAGAGAGAGCAGGAGAGAGATACAGAGAGACAGAGACAGAGGCAGAGAGGGAAAGACAGACACAGAGAGACAGACATACATAAAAGCAGACAGACAGACACGCAGAGAGACAGACAGACACGCGTTGGTGCAATAGATCTGTCGGTCTGACCATGACACAGCACACTATTTACCAACATACATGCATGGTATTACATGTACTCTCTATACACAATGTACATGTATATTGTATAATGCATTGCAGTCATGACTTTCCCGCATGCAGTTGACTTGGTCCATCAAGAGATGGTTGACTTGCATGCATTTGTCATACTGGATTAAACTCGCGTGTCAAGTTAAAATATCCGCCATGCCACGGCTCACCGAAGTCGCCTTTTGACAAGCGACCTGTGCATGTGAATGAAAATATATATGCTATACAGATATATTATATACAGACTGGTCGCTACTTTTATATATATATATATATATAAAATTTTGCGTGTGTGTGTGTGTGCGCGCGTGTGTGTATAAATAATATATAGGCTACATAGCATTGTGTCTGGAAAAGAAAAATATATTTTGTAAATATAAAAATAAATAGTAAATTTTCATAGATTTTTAAAATTCAAATACCTTTAAAAATCATAGAAATATAGGCCCAGTGACGTCATTTACACCAAAATTCAAATTAAAAAACAGCAGGCAATTATACATGTAGGTCTAATAGGCTACATTGCAACATTATCTAAAATTTTAATGTTAATAATTTTAAAATGTCATTTATAATTTTGATACAAATGATATCATTATGACGTCGCTGTTGTGCATGGGCCCTATTACTGGAACACTTCTACAAGTAGGCTATTAGATATTATAGGCCTAGGCCCTATAGGCGTAGGCTAAATGTCAGTATACTAACGGTGTTTTAATTTGTTTAAATCGATAAATATTAAATATATTTATTTTTTCTTTACAGGTTGGTTCCCTTTTTCCTCGGACACAACGTACATAATGATGAGTTCTCTAATGTTTTATGATTGTTGTAGGCCTACTTACTGTAACTTATAAGCACATGACGTGAACCGAAGACGCATCACATAGTAATGATACGAAAGTTGCGCAGAAAGGAACAGACGCCTTAATTCGTTCGCATAAATTATATAAACAATTAGACATAATAAATATACAAATGTATATTTTATGTAGACTATATAGCCTATATGCAATACATAGGCCTATGTATATTTTATACTGTATATATAAATGACATAAATTATAATAAATTAATAATGATATGTATTATATGCTACATGCATGTGCAATTGTGCATGCGTGTTTTTGGTGTATATACCGATCTCAATGAATACTGTAGTGAATAGCATATAACATATATCCCACGCATGCAATTGTTGCATGACATAATTATTATAAATTGTATATCGACCTCGAGCAGATAATTATTATTAGTATGGACTGCAGTGAATAGAGAATTGACCGCGTTTTACGATGAGAATTTATGGGAAAAGACGGCATGACCTCATTATAGGTTACCCTGTTTTAACGGTGAAATGCTTTGTCCGAAAAAAACACAGTGGTGATGGTATACTACGCGGCAAAGGACGCTACAGGCGAAAAAGCGGCGAGCACTCACATAAAAATCAGCAAATCAATATAATGCAGGACCATTATGTCTAGGACCCTATCATTCTGTAACACAAAGGTACCTTTTACGGACTATATTCTCGTACATTTACAGGGTGCGCCCAAAAAAAAGACCCCCCTAGGTTTTTTGCCAATATCTTGGCCAAAATCAAGAATTTTCGAATGAAATTTTACAGTCTTATAGACAATTCATATTTACATATGATGGCCAGATTTCATCAAAATATTTCAAACTCAACAAAAGTTATGCCACTTTTAGGGAGGTCACCCCCCGTTTTTTGACGTTTCAAAAACGAAACGCAATTTTTAAAGTTTTTTTTCAAATATCTTGGCCAAAAATAAAAAATATCGAAATGAAATTTTGCAGTCTTATAGACATTTCATATCTACACATGGTGGCCGGATTTCATCACAATATTTAATACTGAACAAAAGTTATGCCACTTTTAGTGAGACCACCCACCGTTTTTTGACGTTTCAAAAACGAAACGCAACAAAAAGTGACAAAAAACACGATTTTTAAAGTCTCATCACAAATAACTGTTGTCAAATGAACTTGGTAGTGCTTCACAACTTGTGTTCAATGTGCCCACCACCAGTTCCAAAACTTCTTTTGAGTCTCTTTGCAAAGTTCTTGATGGACCTGTTGATTAAGCTGATAGATTCCTTATTTACCAATTTGAGCGTCATCTTGCTAAGTGACTTCTCAGTGAAGTGCAGCTACGCTGGCACCCTGTTTCTTTTTTAAATAGTAATAATAATGATCATCGGACAATGTTAAGGCTATTTGATAACAGTTATTATTTGAGATGAGAAAAAAATCGTGTTTTTATACCTTTTTTGTTGCGTTTCGCCTTCGAATCGTCAAAAAACGGTGAGTGGCCTCCCTAAAAGTGGTATACCTTTTGTTCTGTTAAAAATAGTTTGATGAAATTTGACCGTCATATGCAGATATGAATTGTCTTTACGCCTGTGAAATTTCATTTCGATATTCTTACTTTTGGCCAAGATATTGACCAGAATAATTAGATTGGTTTTTTGTTACTTTTTGTTGCGTCGGGTTTTTGAAACGTCAAAAAACGGTGGGTGGCTTCACTAAAAGTGGTATAACTTTTGTTCTGCTTGAAATATTTTAATGAAATCTGGCCATCTGGTGTAAATATAAATTGTCTTTAAGACTGTAAAATTTCATCCCGAAATTCTTACTTTTGGTCAAGATATTGGCAAAAATCTTAGGGGGGTCTTTTTTTTGGCGCACCCTGTATATTCGGCAGGTACATGTATATATGCGCATATACACACATGTATATGCACACACACCTACACACACACACGCGCGCGCACACATACCCACACACACGCAGACACGTGCATACACATATAATCTGCTCGAGGTCGGTACATTTACTGGTCTAGTTAGCTACACCGGTAAGCGAGAGCGGCATTGTTTGTTGGTTACAACGGACTGCGGTTCAAGCCCCGGACTGTGAGTTGACATTTAGATATTTAGATATCTTGGGCTCGCACGCATGGGACGCGGTGGCACAAGCTGCTGCGGAGCGACCTTGGGCAAGTTGCTTAGCCATCACTGTCTGTGGGGAAGGCAACGGGAAACCACCTCACTCATCTCATCCCCAGGTGGCGCAAGCCATAGAACCTGCCTTCGGGAAGAGAACCATCATCATCAATATTATAAGGCATGCTTGCAATGCTTTTTAAGCAACGCCTGTATAGGCATAATATGTAGCGGTGGTCTAGTGGTGGCGTCGTTGCCTTGGAGCCGGAAGGTCCGAGGTTCGAATCCACCTCCCCGCGTAAGGACCTTGGGCAAGTCCTTCACTTACAATTGCTCAGCGCTTCGGCGTGAAACTCCGATGCAGTGTCCGCTCTGCATCGGGAGCGCCTCTGAGTAGAGAGCTTGAAGGGGCGCTATAACAAGTGCACATACATACATACATACATACATACATACATAGGCCTACGTAGCAACTTACAATTTAATATTATTGCTGCACATAGCCTATAGTATTATGTATTCTATAATATACCGGTCTATACATAAATGTTTGAATGTGTATAATATAAAAGAAAATATGTCAATGCAGCAACTTACTGCAGTAGATCTACAGACTAATATATGTTACGAATGAGTGGCAATTATTGATCGAAGCTTTAGTGTCTCATGTTCCGTCAAATTCTAATATACTTTTATAGGCAACTAGCTGTTCCCAGCCACGCGTTGCTGTGGCAGAAAAGACCCTCCCCTCCCCCTCCCCTCCCACTCCCCTCCCCCCTCCCCCTCTACTCCTCTACTCCCCTTCCCCTCCCCTCCCCTCTCCCTTCCCCTCCGCTCCGTCCCCCTCCCACTCCGCTCCTTTACTGACAGCGGATAGAGCCCAAGAATGTTGGAAGGCCGTTTTCGTAATGGAATTATTTATTGAGTCGCTTATGACGTCACGGGACGCGAACTCATTAATGTTTCGTCACTGTGTTTCGGGTAGGCTAAAGACAATTCTGAAATTTTGCAAGCGTGCGCTTTCGTTGAATTTGCAAATGGCGGACGAACGGATTGCAAAGTTAACTTTTTGTGGAAACGATTGGGTTTTTTTCGGGGAAAGAAATGTTGTGACCTTGCGGTATCGGAATGGAAGGTTTTGGTAAATTTTCAAAACAATTGGTGCGTCACTTTCGGCGTGATCGTGACCGCAGGATCGCAAAGTTTCATTTTTGTATATATAGATTAGGACGGCAGCAAGAAGAAGAGTGAATAGTTAAGCAGCGTCAGTTCTGCATGTGCTATAGCATTCTGAAGGGTTGGTGGCAATCACCATGGTGATCATCACCATGGTGATCATCACCATGGTGATTGTAATAGTCATCTGGTGGAGAACACTCATCAGTCATGACCAGTCTTCGAGTTGGCAATAAATGGATAAGACTTTATATATATATATATAATTTATATATATATCCACAGGACTTATGTTGATCAAATGGAGCAGCAATATATATATTATATATATGCATTGTTTTACTCTTATATGGTTAGAGTGCTGCTGGTCTTGAATTCGTAACAGAAAGGTTAAGGGTTCAAATCCACTCGACGCATGCCATAAATTTGTTTTCCAGATTTCCGCTTCATCTGCATTCCATATACATATACATGTATATCCATGTATATCCATTTGCATTCCATAGAAGCTTATATCCAACGACCATGCAACTAAATTAATGAGTAGACTGCTGACCGAATGCATTGTCGGTGGGAAGGTCGGACGGCGAGGGAGAGAACTGTTCTTCCGAAGAAGCCATCAGAAGCCATTTGCGAGCTATAGAGTAAGTCTTATCAAAAAATAATTCCCATATATACATTATACATGTATAGCCTGCTTAATGAAATGACTCCATTAATTTGAAAACGTTCAGCAGAGTTATAAATAGTTTCCTGAGCAAGTATACAAAAGAGCCATAGGCGTATACTCAGTCAAATTTAGATTTCATAAAAATTCTGCCCAGTTTATTCTAAGCTGTCTACTTCTTAGAAAAGTGTACAAGTGTGCGTGTTAGCAACCAAAGAACGTATATATATATATGTTCTTTGGTTGCAATGTATATTATATATATAAATTATAGAGTAACGATGTAGTTGTCTTATCTTCAATTTCTTTTTCCAGGCTTCCAGCAGACTAACTGTATGGGGCGCCGATTCGTCGATAAGTCTGCAAAACTTTCAAATCACGCGCAGAGCATAAACACTGAATGAAAACTAATGAAGCTACACGTGCTAATCAGTTTTCATGCGTGCAAAACAAATGTTCTTATATAACTTGACTGACAAGGCCATCAACAAACTGTCAATGGTTAAGCATGCATGTAGAGTTGTAGACCTACTTTTCCATAATAATTTTTTTTATATAATACTATGTCTCGGTCGCCTTTTCGAACGGACTAATTCACAAGCAACATATATAGGCTTGTTGAGAAGTTGTTAAAAATAATTTTAAATTGTATATATATATATATATATTATGTATGTATGTATGTATGTATGTATGTATGTATGTATGTATGTATGTATGTATGTATGTATGTATGTATGTATGTATGTATGTATGTATGTAGGTATGTATGTATGTATGTATGTATGTATGTATGTATGTATGTATGTATGTATGTATGTATGTATGTATGTATGTATGTATGTATGTATGTATGTAGGCCTATGTATGTAGGCCTATGTATGTATGTATGTATGTATGTATGTATGTATGTATGCATGCATGTATGTATGTATGTATGTATGTATGTATGTATGTATGTATGTATGTATGTAATATTATGTATGTATGTATGCATGTATGTATGTATGTATGTATGTATGTATGTATGTATGTATGTATGTATGTATGTATGTATGTATGTATGTATGTATGTATGTAATATTATGTATGTATGTATGCATGTATGTATGTATGTATGTATGTATGTATGTATGTATGTATGTATGTATGTATGTATGTATGTATGTATGTATGTATGTATGTATGTATGTATGTATGTATGTATGTATGTATGTATGTATGTATGTATGTATGTATGTATGTATGTATGTATGTATGTATGTAACTATGTATGTATGCATGTATGTATGTATGTATGCATATGTGTATGTATGCGAGTGTGTGTATGTAAGTATGTTTGTATGTAATACTATGTATCAACGAATACGCGATAAAATGAGATAGCATGATACAAAGACACCTATTAATATTAGGCTATATTGCCTTGGGCAAAGACACATGCAGTCTGAAACGAAAACAGTTACCGAGAAGAAACATGAACCAGTTCTTATAAAAACACGCAGTTAAAAAAGCTCTGCTGATACGGGATTTGGTGTTGTGCGTGGTGTTGTTGTGTGGTAGTGCTGTGAATGGTGTTGTGTGTTATGGTGTTGTGTGCGGTAGTGGTGAGTGTGGCGCTACATGTGTGTGATGTTGTGTGTGGTGGTGTTGTGTATGGTGTTGTGTGTTATGGTGATGTGTATGATATTGTGTGTGTGGTGGTAGTGTGCTGTGAGTGGTGGTGGTGTGTGTGGTGATGTTTTGTGTGGTGATGTTGTGTAGTGGTGGTGTGGGTGTGGATCTGAAACGTAGACTTGTTATTAAAAGAGAGAAAGACTTCAAGCAATTAAAGGCTTTGAAACGAAGATTTGGTAGGAACAAAAAAAGTTTGCTGAATAAAATACATAAATGAACGAGGAGGTGCATATAAAAAAGAAAAAAGACTATTCCATTAAAGCCACACGTGTTATTATAAGAAGGCGACAGAGTAAATGGACCGACGAAGATTTGGTAGGAACAAAAAAGTTAGCTGAATGGAAAACATTATGAACGAGGAGGTGCTTAGAAAAAAAGAAAGAAATTTAAGACTACTCCATAAAAGCCACACGTGTTAAGAAGGCGACAGAGTAAATGGAATGGTTCTTCTTCTTGAGAACGGTCATTGAGGGTGTAATAGAATGGAGTGGAAATCATCGTAGCTGCGGGTCTTAATGGCGCTACATCAATTACGAAGTGGTGCATCACCGATGAAATACGTCATGCAATCTAACATTCCGCCACAGGGAACCGACAGAAGCCGACAAAAGCCGATTTAAATTTAGACGATGCAGCGCCACATAAATTTTTCGCAACCTTGCACTTAAAGCGCATTTTTGTGGTGAGCTCGAGAACGTTACCATGGAAACGACGACGGTCAATATGACGTCAGGTCTTTGTTCTCTTCGTTTCTTTAGTTTTTGTTAATGACTCACAAATCAGGTCAATAAAATGCCAAGTTTATTGTTACAATGCTTCGAATTTAACAGGGTCATTCGTCCTCTGCCGCATATATATATATATACAATATATATTCATGCATCATACATACATACATACATACATACATACATATAGGCTACCGTGGCTATATATATATATATATATATATTGGGTCTCTCTATATATAATAGTTAATATAAGGTCTGCTTCTGCTGCATGTTTTACTCCGACGGTAATCATCTCAGATTCACTTTTTTATGTTCTCAAGTTGAAGCGACGAACTGGACGACTAATGTGGGTCGAAAGGTCATCGGACTAAGGTCAACCTCTGACATCATTGGAAATGAACCGGACGATCTTTTCGACGTTCGTCATGGATGCATGGAGGGAATCGGGGGATGGTGAGGCGACTGCCATGGAGACTGGAGGAGGAGGAGGAGGAGGGGGAGGAGAAGGAGGAGGAGGTTCCTCCTAATGTCGGTGATGGACTAATGTGCTGTCAGTGATCAAGGTCACGAGGTCAACAAGAAACGGTTTCTTCTTGGAGAGGGTCTAGACGCCATGTTTTTTCATCGAATGATTCCAGACTGATCTATTGGACAGAGAAGTCGATGGAAGAAGAAGAAGAAGAAGAAGAAGAAGAAGAAGAAGAAGAAGAAGAAGAAGAAGAAGAAGAAGAAGAAGAAGAAGAAGAAGAAGAAGAAGAAGAAGAAGAAGAAGAAGAAGAAGAAGAAGAAGAAGAAGAAGAAGAAGAGGAAGCGGAAGAGGAAGAAGATGAGGAAGAGGAAGAGTCGATGGAAAAGAGGTGGAAAGAGGAGGAAAGGACGATGGATGGAAAGACAAGGAGGGCAAGATGGACCGTGTCAAAGCCTGAAGGGATATTGACGGAGAAGAATAAGTTGATGGACAGAGATGGAAGGATGGATGCAATGGTATACATGCAGATCCGAAGACAACATTCAGCAACTGACCATGGAGATAGCCTACATCTGAAGGTCATCTTCAGTTGCTTCAAAACAGTTGTTGTTGTCAACAGGGTATTAGTAACTTTCGACTATGATGCGCAATCGTTAATTCTTAGACCAATATGCCTACAATTATTGCTGCGTGTATAGAGATTTCAAGATATATACATGTATGTACGCAATATAAATTCTATAGGATGTCAATGAATGAACATTCTACATGCATGTATGCCTATCTGTCTATCTGTCTGTCTGTTTCCTAGTTCACGGGGCACTTAGTGAGCACGCATTATATAACTGGTGGCAAATGGCAATTATAGCGTCTGTGAATAATGTACAAGGCTCAGGTCGGTGATGCAACAAATCAAGCCAGACGAAATGTTGGACAGCTATGGGTCGTATTGCGGGATTAAAAGAGTTGGCGGTCTTGGTCTCCGTAAAAGCACGGAATTAGCATTCCCTATATAGGCTATAGGCCTATGTTTAATTATTTTATATGTTTGACGCCCTTTGATATAAATTATATGTAAAATTATATATTATATTATTTAGCCTATTATATTATTATACTCAAAACTGTGATTTTTGTGTCGTGCTAGAGTCGGGAGCGTTTCTGTGTAGTCCCACTGAAAAAGCGCTATATAAATTCTGGAATTAATGAATAGGATATGTTTTTATTTTATTTAACCGCAATTACTATACTGCTAGCCTCTATCCTTGCTTCTATTACTTCAGCTACAAGAATATAGGCTCTACGTTTACCGCTACTGCTACAATAACAACGATTAGTACGACTATTAACTACATAGATCTAATAATAATCTGTTCTTTATTGAATTTATTCTGATAAACGCAGATTAAGATTGCATGAAACAATCTTAATTAACATCAGATTCTGTTATGACATAAACTAACAGAGCAGACAGTCTGCAATGTATACAACGAAAACACATTCATAAAAGAATATAAAAAATACATGATTGTATGTGTATTGTGTCTGATATATGATTATATTATAATTTATCTGCATAAATACAAAGGCTATGCAACATCGCAACGTATGCATGACGGTGTGGGTGAAATAGAAATAATTATAATTAGGCCTTATTTGCCCGTACAATTATATGCTTTCATGCATGCATACATTTTGTATTGACTCCATGGTTATAATGTGTATGCGATGCGCTGTAATTATACGAGTGATAATTTTGTCCATACTCGATTATTCTTCAACAGCGAGATGGCTGGTGACACAATGGCCAATTATCGTCCACAACCAACCAACCTTTTTAACATAGAAAATGATTCGCACAATTTTCTGTCGCTATACAGCTGACGTGTTTTTTTGACGCAATTTCCCGATGATACAATCATTTAGAATTTTACGTTGAAATCTGAAGTGCACTCATGGATCTGCATGCCATAATTTGCCATAATTTGTCATTGAACATCAGTTCCCTAATTAGTTAGACTAATTAAATCGAAGACTTTGGGTCTCATCTCAAATGAACGCAATGCCATAAACAGAGATGCATAGACGAAGGTTTGAGACACGATCGATTAGACACTTCTGAAGACGCGACAAGTTCTTATTGATTCTGGCGCTTAATTGCAAGACTGCTTAATTAATTAGGCCTAATTATTACGAAGCATTGAACTTCAATGTTATCATGGGTGAAACTTGGTTGCATACATGTATGTCGTTTCGCTCTGCAACATTTTTTATGCTGTTCTCAAAACGATCAACACGAAACAATTGCGGTGGTTGACTCCTATTTATAGGCCATGGCATAATTAGGTCAGAAGATGACAGAGTGCTGGAGTCTTCTTTTTCAGAGATGAATTTGGTCGATTTCTGACCTATAATCATAGACCATCAACCCGAAATTTATCATCACTGCTCTGACAATTTCAATCAAGAATCAATTGAGAAGTGCACGCTTCAGATAGAACATATTTTGAACCCACTCCTCCCTCTGTTGAGGACACAGCCCTATACTCCATGAGGCTAAGATTGCACAATCGATATATCCTTACAGGGTGGAACCCTCATCAGGAAATTAAATGAATGTCATGCCATGTAAACCAAAGTAGGTCTAAAGTATAGGAACTATATATAGATGGTCATCATAGGAACATACTTAGACCTATATTGGACTTATGATTAGGTCATCATTTTAAACAATTTGACTTTTGATTGGTTCTATAGATGGTGTGTGTTTATCTATCATATACCATGTCTGATTTTGCCGGTCCATTCACTGTCCTTGCTTCCTTTCATAAAATGTCCCTCAAGTCGCAAACCATGCTTGCGATTAAAAGCAACATCATAAAAGGAAAACATTGATGTAATTATTATTTTAGGTAAGGAATAGAAAACGAACTCGCTTTTTATGCAAGCCTCATTTTTCCTTCTCAATAATATTGTAGCCGTCATTCGTTCACGCATTCTCATTTAAATTGTCGGTTGTTGCGTCTGTTACATCTATGGTCCAACTCTCCCGATCGTTTTTTTCGCTGCTTTGTTCTTCCGTTATTTGGCTAATAATATTGAATGTCAAATAAGGCGCCACGATTTCACAAACAACTACAAACAGCAGCGTACGTCATTCTGTGACGTCTTCGACCGTTTCAAACGGTTCTGACGTCATCGTTTGCTGTGTTGGTGAAAAAATCGTTTATTATCCAGATGGTGACGTCATCGAGTGCTCATATAGGAACGACGTCATCATCATAATCTATTTTAGGTATACACAATGATAAACTATCGTATTCGTAAATATATGATTAGGCGAGTATTATTTATGGACCTTGGAGTAAGAGATGTGGAGCGGATGGAATAAAGATAGTGGATAGAATTGTCAGTGACGGTGAATCCCTGGAGAGATGATGACCATATGAAGAAGGAAAAGACATCTGCTGCTGTTGGAGTGGTGATGGTAGACAGTGTTGTACAGTAACGAAGTAAAAGTAACGCGTTACTGTACTTAAGTAAAAGTTTGAGTACTTTCACATGTAACGAAGTATCGAAAAAATAAAATACTTTTACTTTCAACGAAGTAAAATTTTACCCCTATTTCAGTACTTTTACTTCGTTACAATTTATGCGACACTCGTTACAATTTTCGTTACTTCAAAGCGCTAATTAACATTTCGTTTCGCTAAGCTAAGACAACTCATTCAAATTTGCATGCCTAAAAATAGATTTTCGATAGGTGTTGCACGCTGGATGCATTGCCATTTCTGCAGCAGAACGACTCTTCAGCTGTGCATTGTGCTAACAATGAATCGGAAGCGTGCGTACTAGACTAAACGATAAGTGCCATTTCGAGAATTTAGTATTTTTGAAGGTTAATAATCGATTGAGTTAAGCTTATAGAAAGACTCGGTACTTTTACTTTTTACTTTAAAAGTATTATTTGAACGGGCTACTTTTTACTTTTACTTAAGTAAAATTTGTGATGAGTACTTTTACTTTTACTTAAGTAATAAAAATCCAGTTTACTTTTACTTTTACTTAAGTACATTTGTCCAATACTTTCAACAACACTGATGGTAGACGAGTTGGTCCAATCCCTCTCTATAGCCTACATGCGACGTTCATGCATGTGCAATCGATCCATATGTCTGGAGTCTTCGGATGGACGGATGGACGGATGGAAGGATGGATGGATGGACGAATGGACGGATGGGCGGATGGACGGATGGACGGATGGACGGATGGAAGGATGGATGGATGGACGGATGGACGAATGGATGGATGGACGAATGGACGGATGGATGGATGGACGAATGGACGGATGGATGGGATGGAAGGATGGACGGATGGATGGATGGACGGATGGACGGGTGGACGGATGGACGGATGGACGGATGGACGGATGGATGGATGGACGGATGGACGGATGGACAAATGGACGGATGGATGGGATGGACGGATAGATGGGATGGACGGATGGATGGGATGGACGAATGGACGGATGGATGGGATGGACGGATGGACAGATGGACGGATGGACGGATGGACGGATGGACGAATGGACGGATGAACGGATGGACGGATGGACGGATGGACTGATGGACGAATGGCCGGATGGATGGGATGGACGGATGGATGGGATGGACGGATGGACAGATGGACGGATGGACGGATGGACGGATGGACGAATGGACGGATGAACGGATGGACGGATGGACGGATGGACTGATGGACGAATGGCCGGATGGATGGAATGGACGGATGGATGGGATGGACGGATGGATGGGATGGACGAATGGACGAACGGACGGATGGGCGGATGGATGGGATGGAAGAATCTATGAAGGGAAGGACCGCAATGTGATTAGGAGACGACAAAATGAAGACAATGGTTGCGTCTGATGAAGGTGAGTGTGCTATGACTGCAGCAGCTGACACGCAATGGAGCGTGCAGAGAAGGCATCCGTCATATACATGTATAATTTTATATATACATGTATTGTATATATTATACATGCATACATGTATATATTATACATGTATTGTATATATTATACATGTATTGTGTGTCCGTTATGTTATAGAGAAAGAGAATTGCGTGTATTGGAGCTAAAAGACGACTAATGAACGGATGGAAGGACGGACGGACGGAAGAGCGGAAGGACAACGGACACGGACAAATGAACAGACAAACAGAGACAGACAGACGGACAGACGGACAGACGGACAAGCAGACAGACGTATGGACGAACGGGCGCCTGTCTGCAGTCGAAGATGAAAGAGAAGAGAGTCCGATCTTTGACAGGACATAATTGGCCTCTTAGTCAAAAGTCGAAAGGAAAGATGGCGGAGGTGCAAAGGTCGGCCATCATTTGCCACTTTTCTGCCGTCCACTGGACAGCCATAAATGAATAAGCTGTGTTTACTGCAACATCATCCATACCTATACGAGTATACCTATAAGCTTACCATGAACCATGGACGACTTCTCAATGATTGATTGGAGGTTCGAAGTTAAGCCAGGTGTTATACACGACCGCCAATTAGATCAGGTGCTAGGATGAGAAGAAGAACAGCTCGTTAACTTCTGACAGCTCACTTATTACTATTCTAGCAATTTTATAAACGAGGAAATAATAGTAATCGTAATTGTAATCGTAGTCTCCAAACTTCTAAAACGCTGCATGCTCTAAAGCCAAGCGCGGGGCACCAGCTTATTCACGAGCGCTGCTTCAAGTCAAAAGGGTCATCCGTAAGAGTAAGCTTATACTTCGAAGGTGGTCTGGGTTCGAGTTAAAAATAAAAAAATTGTTTAAAAATAGGTGAGCGTCGTCAGTAATTGAAACTCCCCTACAGCTCTGCGCATGTTATAATCTTTCATAATAATCTATTATAATCTAATTATATAGACTCTATAAAATGTGTGTGCTTAAACACATTCATAGGCCTATATAAATTTTGCTATATACAACATTCTTGAAAACGATTATTCTTGATCAACAGCGGTTCCCAAGATCCTCACGACCTTTTTAAAAGCCTTTTTGTAAACCTTTCCGTGAAAAATTATGTCAACAGTTACTGTAGGCCATATAAATTTTATGTTTTTTTTAAAATTCTGATGACTTTTTTTTAGTACTTCAATGCTTCACAGTCCAATCCGTCTGCTAACAGGAAATTAAACTTCACATGCATAAACCTGACAATTGTTTTTGAAAGGGAGGATTCTTGCATTTCTGCTTTTTATGAGGGAATGCTAAATGTGTAGGCTACATGTGTACAAACCTGTAGGTTTCTACTGGGGGGGGGGAATTTTAATTCCTGGGGAGGGGAGAACTTCCCAAGAGACGTCTAGATAAAATACTGCGCAACCACGTATATATTTATGCATAGGCTACAAGTAAATACAGATACAGGATTTGACGATAGGACTCTAATGGGAGCGACCCAATATCCGAATTTGCGTTGAAAAATTGAATAAATTACATTACCGTATAAATAAACGTAGGCTATGAATAAATGAGAGTTCTGCTGGGAGAGAAATTTGATTAAATGTATCAGACAAGGATCGTGAACTATGAATATTTATAGAATAATAGCTGCTGGACAGAGGTCAGCTTTGAACATAAACATGCAATGCATTGTGAAAAATGTCCTTGGCCAAACTCGTATAATTGCTTCACATAAATGAGACCACGCTCATAAAGCACAGTCACTTCAAACGACCGTATACTGACGCTATTTAAAAGGAACAATTCACACAGCACAATCATTTGCAAAGTCCATATTATACATGATGGCTATTACGTCAAATTATAGACCAATCTCACTTCTTTTGTGAAGTCATGATTTTGAAATGAGTATAGCCTACCGTTAAAATGGTCTTTCGAATTCATGATCCTACAGTTAGCCTACTGTAGGTCTGCGCACATAAGAATAAACAAGGTTTCAAGAGAGACCAACCAAACGAGTTACTTTGCAAGATTTGCATTTCTGTCGATCATCAAATTCAGAATGATATTTCTTTGTTTCACATAAAAAATAATACTGTTCAGTGTTCAGTGTTCACAACAACCCTCGTTCAATCAGAGCTTCTTAATTTAAGGAATTTTATAAACTGCACAACCCATTCTCTTTCTTCTCATCTTGCGTGATAAATTATTGCCAATCAAATGTCAATGAACATTCTAAACTAGTTTGTACAAAATGCTTTTTGCCGCAGCACAAATTTATTTAGAACTGTCCATGGGCGCCTCAAATAGGCACAAGAGGAGGCATGGTGTTCACTGGAAAATTGACGCCTTTTGAAACTAGACTACTACCGGTACCGTGTAGCCTATATATATGCTTACCTTTTGGGTTTTAACATATTTCTTCGCACTAAAGAAAAGACCTAATTATAGCCTACTGATGATAGCCTACACCAAGTGAAGCTGAGAAATACCCATTTAGAAACCTTTATATACGAAAACACCCATGTTCTTAATTTCCAGTTTTTGCATTTATCAAGCTCTTGCCAAAAAATCAACAATGATCATAGTGTTTTGCGCCCTCCAGAAAAAATATCTGAGAGCGCCCACGTAAGCCTTCTTTGAAAGAATTTTTAGCACTACGTAGTACATTTTCTCCCTTCTCATCCTCCATAGCTGACAACAGTGACCTTTTTTTACTGTTTTTATTTGTTCAGAAGTGCTTCTACAACTGCAGAATCCATTTAGTACCAGTGGCGCAGACAGAGGGGTTTGGAAATTAACCTCACCCAATTGGCTTAGGAAAAACGTCTTTTAATGGTTATTTGTCCACTTATATAAAAAAAAGCATCCGGTCATAAATCCCCATAATAAATTCCTGGCTACGCCACTGTTTAGTACTGCACACTTTGTGTAGAACTGCACACGCTCAAAAATCCTGTCCCACCGGAGTGACCTTATCGCATAAAACTGGACACTAAAAAAGTCGAGTCTGCAATTATCGTTCAGCCATCTGTCTATAATCTACGCTTCAACCTCCATCCTCCACGGTTCTTGTCAGAATTAGATCGATTAGAACCGAACCACGGTCGCCGTCGTGTCGTCTGCCAGAGTCTGGTGGTCGAAATGGCAAAAGCCAACGACCTCCTCCTATGCTGCAGCTATGGTTATACGTCTACTCTGTCTAGCGAAGGTTATTACGGCCAATGTCGATGTCCGTCCTTTATCACGTTTCAATGTCGGTCGTCTGTGTTGGTCTTCATCTATTATTATAGCGCATGATAACGTTCGTCTGCAGATGGATGGACACGATCGGCATCCGATAGAAAATCCTCGCAAAAAACATTCACGTATACTCATCAGCAAGAGTTCTGCGGCGTTTTTTTTGGTTACAACTTTTCACGGCTGCAGAGAAACACGGAACATTGGAAAATGTCTTTCGTATACGGTCACATAGTTAAGTCTTCATTTCACCTTTCACAGACCAACTCTTTATTTTTAAATACAATTCCTATTCTGCTCACAACTCCTCTCAGCTCTCACTCAAAATCCGGGAGACACCAAATTAAGGATTAGACTATAATATATAGGCACGTCGTGTGGAATGTGGATCAGGGTCCGAGGGAAACACGTATTTGATCCTATTTTTGGACTTGCAGAGAATATTGCTAAACTTATTTTGGGGGTAGCCTACAATGAAAAATTGATGATCGTTTCCATTTTGGTGCGCAAATTCCAAATCATGAACCAGAATTGATTGATGATTGACATTTTTGCTGAACAAAAGTCTAGACAAAACTCTATGATGTCTTGACAATGCTTTTTTAAGTGAACCTTCTAATAATAAGTGGATAAGTCTGCAACCTGATAGATTTTAAATTCTACCGAGAAATCACTGCAGTTATAATTATTATTTTATCTGTCTCCTTCTATAGCTTTCTGTGAGTTATATTACATGTGTTAGGCTTAAATGCTTAACCATTTAATGCCGAGATGGTAGTAAATGGTATGGGAAATCCTATACCCTCCGGCATTAAAGGGTTAACAGCAAATGCCATTGATTAGTTTTTGGTGATCTTGATCACATGAACTTCTTAAAGATATCGGCATTACAAAGCTAAACAGGGGCCCAAACGGATCATCTGTACATGGGCCCAAGAAAAACTAGCTACGCCACTGCTGAGAGTTCAGCTTGATCTTCCTATCATGCGATGCATTGCATGAAGAAAAACACACACACACACACACACACAGAAAAAACATAGGGAATATTGGCCTTGATCCTTTATAGCATGCAACCGTCGTTGGCGTGACTTCGCGCAGAAAAGAACCTTTTTCATCGCCCGACAGAACGAACGAATACCTTCTGATTGAACTGCAGGCATCATCAGTCGTGTCTTTCAGTCACAACAACTCCACTGCCGTGCTGCAGCACAGAACAATTACATCGACTCTCTAAGGTCAGGGTGTTCAGAAAATATTGAGCGTCCTTCAATTCCGAAAAGCGTCGGCAATTGCATTGGGTGAAGCGTCTATTCTGTGGCTTTCAAGACTAAGCGCTGTAAAAAGTGTCTACTGTCTAGTGTCTAGTCTTGTCTTGCTGTGTTAATAATCTGCTCAGTGTATAAAATTAATGAAAACACACAAGTAAGGACATGGCCACATTCTATGTCAAATCCAGACATATGATGATGATGATGATGATGACAATGATGACGACGACGACCACCAGGATGATGATGATGATGATGACGACGACGATGACGATGACGATGATGATGATGATGATGATGATGATGATGATGATGATGATGATGATGATGATGATGATGATGATGATGATGATGATGATAATGATGATGAATGAAGAAGAAGAAGGAAGAAGAAGGAAGAAAATGAAGAGAAAGAAGAAGAATAACAAGGAAGAAGAAGAAAGAAGGATGATGAAGAAGAAGAAGAAGAAGAAGAAGAAGAAGAAGAAGAAGAGGAGGAGGAGGAAGAGAAACGGGAGGACCTAAAAATTTTCCAGGCAGGCATGGCAATCTAGAAATTCCTTTACCGTTTCGCTTCAGGATGATAATGACACGTCATCAGATTAAGACCGTCGATTTAATTAAATTAGATCAAAGCCAGACAATAATTTACTTCCAGGTTGTACATGTATGCTGCCTAGCGGTTGAATCGCCTGAAGCTTTGCACGCACTCACATGCAATGCGTGTTTCACCTGCAGAAGAATGAAGAGGCGGAGGACGAAAAGGATGAGGCGGAGGAGGAGGAGAAAGAAAAACAAGAAAAACGAAGATGGAGGAGAAGACGAAGACGAAGAAGGAGAAGCAGAAAGGAAGGAGAAGAAGAAAAAGAAGGAGAAGAAGAAGGAGAAGGACGAAAAGAAGAAGAAGGAGGAGGAGGAGAGGAAGGAGAAGGGGAAAAAGAAGAAGGAGGGGAAAAAGAAGAAGGAGGGGAAGAGGAAAAGAAGACGGTGAAGGTAAGGAAAAGTGAAGAAAACTAACAAAACGAAGCATATGGAGAAATAAAGCAAAGAAAAAGCGAGACAGAAGACCTAAATGCGGATAATTGAAAACGAAGTACATTATTTTTTTAAAGAAAGGTCTTCATTAGATCTTGCAAAATCCATCAACATAATTATATCTTATTGATGCACTACTGCTTCTTTTAAAAACTGGAACGGAGGCGTATGACAGTAGATGTTAATCGAATCTGAAAAGCAGACTGTCATCGGCAGAATGTCCACGAAACCTTGCTGTTGAAAGTCCATGTGACCGGTGCTAATTGACGCTCGTGCCAGAAAGGACAGGTCTACGCGAGTAGGAATTAATATAAATAATACGATTTTTGACCAGACCACAGTGTGCATTTCACCTGGTATTAATGCACAATTTTCTTCCAGTAGGCTATTATGACCGGGAGACAATCGGCTTCCATGCGAATGTTCGAGAAACTTATTGTTGTTTTCATGTTTGCAAATTTTTTAAACTTTTTTGGACCAGGATTTTGGATGACATGTCATGTTGAGATTTCCGTTTGCCAACTCTGCTGTTATGGGTACATTGAGTCAATTGACAAGAGCTCTAAAAGGAACAGAGCTTGTTTCCCTTCAGTGATCATATTAAATCTTCTGAGAGGACCATCATACAATAATAATTTATAATCGAATCCATTCTGCATATGACAGCCTGCTTTTCAGATTTGATGATTTCTTTCATGTCACAGCAACAATTGTCATGGTATAGCAACCATATGATTGCTCTAGCTCCTTCAGAAACAGTTGTCATGGTAACAACCCTATAATTGCTCTATTCTCCTACAGAAACAGTTGTCTTGGTAACGATCCGGATGTTTAGTATTTAACGTCTGCATTCCATAGTGTTTGCAGTTATTCAGAGACTTCGTGCACGAAACCGTGCTTACATAATTATAGAGCTTGGCTGTCAACCCACATTTCCTTCTCTGTCTATCGGTTGGCAATGCTAAAGTATCGACCACGGACAATAGTATTTCCCGAAGAGTCATTAGTCGAATAATATTGTCAGTCATCGATGTCCAGCTGTTGGTCAGTCAAAGCAACTATTGAACGCCTGACCGACAGTTGAATCAACCAAAAACATAATGTTCGCTACCCATTTGAAAAGCCATTAGGCTATAGAAACTTAATTAAAATACACAAATCAAATCAAATACCATTTTATTAACTGCTCTAGCACTAAAATACACGAATACACTCATCCAAGTAAAGCCTTTTTATGGGAAGACACGGTATCCGGTTATTAAGCCTAAAAGCAGTCGTTTTTAAACGCGGAGCCTCGACCCTCCTCTGGTATACGGTTACTACATGTGCCGGGAATGTGAGCAAGTCTTCGCTCGCAAATGCTCAAAGCCATCAATAATATTATTCAAGCTGGATAATTATATAGCGGTGTTTATAAATTCGTGATAGAATGCAATATTGGTATTTAAAAATTCAGCTTCGTTCTCTGAAAAACTGATTTAATGTAAGAACAATAATTTTGAAAGTGCTTTGCTACTAGACAGTAACTTGTGTCTGCAGCGTTCTAGCCACTCAACTGTTCACTTACAAACAGACCTTATGCCTATACTATAGTATACTTCTCATGAAGGTAATAAATGAGAAGCTGTTCAATTCATTCATTTATTCATCCTTTCTTTCATTCAACCGAGAATTTATATAGCGCTTCATCTATATATCTGCTCAAACGAACTCTCTGCGTTGGCCTATATGATAAATATGATGTTAGGACTAAGTGTTATTTCGACAACAGAAACACATCAATTGGCAGAACAAAGCACGAAAAGCTGAAAGAGTGACCAATGACGCACACGCGTGCCACCAGTCAACGGCTTCCCGTCGACAGTTGAGAGATGGCATGGACGGACGGACGTTCAAAGGCAACACGCAAGCACACACGCACACACGCACGCACACACACATGCAGACGCACTGATCTATGTATAGACTATGTAGAAAACACGAGAACTGGAGCGAGAAATTGGTTGAGACAGGTCGCGTCTGTGAACCAACTACATCATCAGGACGTACATGTATTGAGTGGACAATCCTTCGTCCCTGGAGAGACGCATGTATAGTATACGACCCTCTGTTAAATTAGAGTAATTGGTAAGAAACGCAGTGCGTGGTTAGGCTGCAATTAGGTAAGTAAGTAATTAGAAGACCAAGGGAGTTAAGACTCTCGTCGTGTTATACCGGGTTGGCGTCGTTCGGTCGCCGCTGTAGCCAACATCTTCCTCTGAAGCTGGTTTGGGAGGCATGAATAAAAACACGCTTCAGCCGCGTTACATTCATCAGCAATACGTGGAAATAAAACAGGTTTTAACTAATAATGGTGACTATATAATTATATCATATGATTAATATGAAGACGATGTTGATAAGTGAAGCCTTTAGAGGTCACTCGACACTCCACCAGCTGCTGGTGCCAATAATTAAGAGAATGCGAGTCAATTCCTCGAAACATATTAAACTATATATATATATATATATATATATATATATATATATAAATATATATACCACGGCGTACATGAACACATTATGCATTTATTCATTCGCATGGACATGCATACATGCATACATACATACATACATACATACATACATACATACATACATACATACATACATACATATATACATACCTACATACATACATACATACATACATACATACATATATACATACATACATACATACATACATACATACATACATACATACATACATACATACATACATACATACATACATACATACATACATACATACATACATACATACATACATACATACATACATACATACATACATAGGCTACACCCATACTATGCAAGACTTAGCGTATGGCGCGTTGCGGCACAATTATTTTGGAGCGAAAAAGCGTTGACCTGACATGGCATGGGACATGATGTATCAATGATCCGGTTGTAGAAGCATGGAAGCGTTTCGAGATTGGAGATGAGGTGTGGGGGATTATGCGCAGAAATTGAAACGATGACGATGAATACTAATTAGACGATGAATACTAATTATTGACCTTCGCAACGCTCGAGCGTCATTCCTCACTTGCTATAGATGTAGCATTGACAAGTAACTATTTACATGACACCAGTCATGTCGCCAACTCTCGATCTCCAGTGAATACTGGGCTCGTTGGGCCGCTTGGGCCCTTTCGTGTGAATCTGGCCTGCGTGTGAATCTGGCCTGCGTGTGAATCTGGCCCTGCGTGTGAATCTGGCCTGCGTGTGAATCTGGCCCTGCATGTGAATCTGGCCCTGCGTGTGAATCAGGCGAGAATCGGTACTTTTCACAGATCGGATTCGGACAATAATCATTTTCTTCTCATGATACAATTTCCCTTATTGAGTTTCATCGTCATTTAAGCCAGCGCAGCAGCGACACCTTTATGAGGCGTCAAAAACAATTATTATTATAGCCTAATATTCATGCATGAACGCCTAGACCTACACATATAGCTATGCACAATGCATAGGCCTACATCTTTATATAACATTTAACATTTCTATAATACTTATACATATGCTGTATAGTCAGGGCTGTTAATATCGCGATAAAGTATTGCAATACTTGGTATCGCCGATACTTTTTTCAGTATCGCGGCGAGTATCGCGATAGTTTAATTTTGTTGGTATCGCATGCGTATCGCCGATACTTTTTTCAGCCTGTCAGCGATACTCGATACCAATACTTTTCACAATAATATTTATATGGTTTCTCATCCGCTTGAATAAGTGACTCATCACTAAGCAGCTTTCACAAGTTTTGAAATGATGGGTTACCGGTATTTACGTATGGAGAGCATGTATGTAGATTAGTAGTTACACTGCTTGTACTGCTTAACACTGTTTAACGGACAATGGCGTGTGCTTTTTTAGTCATTAAACTTTAAAACTTATCGAAAAGTATTGGTAAAAGTATTGGTATTGGTATTGCAATACTTTTAAGAAATAGTATTGGTATTGGTATTGCCAATACTTTTATTAGTAAGTATTGGTATTGGTATTGTCAATACTTTTTTCCAGTATTGTTAACAGCCCTGTGTATAGTATACAACCCTGAAAGCATTAGTAGCCTAGCTGTTGCAATAATAGGATTGTTGGAGTAGTGGTGGTAATAGAGGAAAATCATTATCACTACTGCCGCTATACTGTTGATAGTAAAATTTTAGAATTAGTGCAATGGTATAATTATGGCAGACTGTAATTGCAAGAGAAGTAGAGATACTCAGATAGCCTATTTGCAGTGGCGTTTGGTTACATTAATAAGCATAATATTATTATCAGGACGCTTGCTTTGCGATCGATCTTAATTACTTTAGATTTTTAAATGAAAGAAACCTATTTGTCCAGCAAATAATAATAATAATAATTAATAACGCGATCGCATTTCGAGGCACTTTCGCTGATCTAGACAACGAAGAGTAGGGTCATTCTGGACTGGTTTTTATACTGTAGTTAGCAATAAGTCCCTGAGGGATCCTAAATACCTCGGGGCAAAAAAAAAAAAAAAAAATAATAATAATAATAATAATAATAATAATAGTAATAATAATAATAATAAGACCGGATCGGGCAACGTTGATCCCGTGGTCAAGAGGAAAATACATGACATGGGATGCTACATGTGTTCACACGTGTGCTAGCTCGTATATTCATCTGACCTCCGTAACATCTGGAGCAGCAGCTTAAATGGCATCCACCAAGAAGACAGCAAAATATGCAGGAATCCCCAGTACACACGAATTCATTCCGGTGGCACTTGAGACCTTGGGTCCCATCAATGCACAGGGCCTGGAGTTCTTATCGGAACTGGGGCGACGGTTGACCATGGTGTCAGGAGACCCGCAGGAGACAGCACATCTCTTTCAGCGTCTTTCTGTTTGTACTCAACGCTTTAACGCTGTTTCTTTTCGCTCTACCTTTGCACAATCGACCGGACCGGTGACGATGACCGTTAACTCCAGAACAACACAGATTTTAGTATTTATTGTTTTTAAAGCCTGAGGGATCATAAATACCTCGGGCGCTAAAAAAAAATAATAATAATAATGATGATAATAATAATAATAATAACAACAACAAGAACAATAATAATAATCACAATGAGTAATTAAAACAGAGGTTCTCAACCGGTGTGTCGCGACACACTAGTGTGTCGCGAAGCGACCAGAGGTGTGTCGCGTAAAAGTGGTGTGTCGCTGGTGTGTCGCGAAAGAATTGGTGTGTCGCGAATTCTCACAGCATACAACCCTGCATCCGCCCCTGCGCCAATTATAATATTTCATTGAATTGGTCGAACACGTTACATTTCTTTCTTTACACATTATGCAACGCTAGCCTAAATGCTTTCTCTGTGGTGAAGTCGCTGACTCGAATCAGCCACATGAAAGTTTCGCACCAAACCTGAATATATTTCTTAGCATTCTGTGTGCGCTTATTCACTGAAGAAGACAAAATTAAATTGTTAACAAGTTTACCAGAAACTCCACCTTACTGCACGTTAAAAAGCTCTGACTTATAGGAAAGGCCCAAATGCAATAGGCCATAATAAATTGCACACGGAAGAACGTACTAAGCTAAAAAAGTCAGAAAGTACGTGCGCCTTTTAAATTTATGTAAACTCAACTGCACGTAGGAAAGGTTATGAACTAAAAAAAATTAAAAATTACATTAATTTCCGTTCTGAAATTAATTTTCGTTTTTATTCTAATTTCAGTTTGCTGTGCTTAATTTCAGTTCTAATTCAGTTTTCGTTCTCAAAATAATTTCAGTTACAGTTAAAGTTACACTGAACGGAAATCAATATTTTCAGTTCTAATTTTACTTATCGTTAATGAAAATATCACTGATACAACCGTCATTCTTGCATAAAATTGACTTGTTTAGTGTTCACTTTAGCAGTTTAGGAGGTGTAGGCTGTGAGAATGTAGGCTATTCCAAGGACTTCATTTATCTATTCCATTTGATCTCAATCTGGAGCATATATAAGCCCACGTGCCCTCCCTATATAGGCCTACATGACTTATACTCCAGTATACCTATAAGACGCCAGCGAGCGCACAGATTAAAATTTTACCCAATGCTGTAACCTTCGAAAATAATGGGGGAAATTATCATGAAGAAACAAAAAATTTGCAATTCTAAAATTGATGACGCGTAAAGGTTGTTTGCGTAGGCTATTCAGAGCGTGACAATTTACCATATAAGGAAGGTGCACAAGGTCAAGGGACCTAGAAGTTCCAATGGCCCGTTTTTTAACTAAAAAATTTACTGCAAGCCTGCGCTTTCCAGTTTCCGTTACAATTATTCGACGTTTCGAAGGGCATTTAGTTTCGGTAGTGTTCAGCTACCTTTATCCCATGTTTTCTGGTTTCGCCATGAGCTATCAGAGCTATTGGTTTGGACTATGGCGAATTTATGTTTGTTTTTTTTAATCTAAAACTCATATACCGGTACCCAGGTAACTCATAAAGCCTGTGGATCCTCACCTTACTATGATCCAAAGAAAATCCAGGAGCAGAACAAAAATCTCAGTAGGCCTAACTGTTAGGGAAGACAATTAGGCCTAATGAAGAGTCATAAAACGACGTAGAATCGTAAATTTAGATTAGTAAAATTTTGAAAGCTAGAATAATTAGAAAAATAATTAGAAAAATAGAAAGCATTCAATGTCAACAATCATTCATTAAAATTTGTAGCAATTTCAAATATATAGGCTAAGCTGGCTTAGGCCTGACTTAATTTTTTTAAACGATATCCACATGACGATTGCATCATGGTGTGTCGCGAAATTTGGTTTCAAGTTTAGGTGTGTCGCGCGCGAAAAAAGGTTGAGAACCTCTGAATTAAAAGATCAGAACAAACAATTGAGTGTTATTTTAATGATTGCGCATGTACATGTATACTCACCGTCTGCAGTTTTCTGTCCGTTCGCACGGCGTGTAGGACGAGAGCGTTTCCAACGACAGTGAGCAGAGTGAATCCAGCCAACAGCAGACCAAGCAGGACGTTCATGACGACCTCGAACGACGACGACGAATTGGACGAAGGTCCCTGTTCCATTGACGGAGTAGAAGCAGCAGGAGGAGGGTTAATTCCGTCATCTGGGTATACATAGGAAGTCTCCCTCTTCCATCCTGGTGTTAATACTGATAACACCGTCGTCTCTACAGACCCTCCTGCTCTTACTACCACCTCCATCCTACTGAGCCGTCGTCATAGTCGTCGTCGTCATCATCATCATCGTCGTCGTCATCATCGTCGTCGTCGTCATCATTGCACGCATTCGTGTTACGTAAGGTCTTCTTCGTCATGCACCTGCTGCTGCTGCTGCAGCTGCACGCAGTAAATCCTCGTCTGCGGCTGAAGAGAGAAAAGACGGAAGATGACCGAGAGACTCAACGATGCATGCACGCACTCACTAATATATACATGTATATGTACATGTATAATTTTATATGTATATGTACATGTATAATTATGTATATGTACGGATGGATCATGGATTGAATGGCAGAATGGCAGGCGGACGGATGGGTGGACGCAAGCACGAATGAGTTGACAGATGAATTAGTTGACGGATGAATTAGTTGACGGATGAATTAGTTGACGGACGATGGCATTTTGTCCAATACCATTATTTTTGTCCCAATACCATTTTGTCCTAGAACCATACACTCTGACCAGCATCTTTGCCATCCACTATCCACATGCACTGCGCATGGGCGTTGAACATAAGCCTTCAGTCACGCAGTATAACATGACATGGGCGCCCGCACATAGGGGCAAGATGGTGCACTTGCCCCTCTGGAAAATCGATTCCATATTTTTTAACTAACACCTTTGGTTTTCGATAAATTTCGTCGCACTAAAGCGCTAATATTACTAATTACTAATACACAACGCGAAACTAAGAAATTGACATCTAGAAACCTCTGTAAAATATAGCCGTGTTCTTTATTTTCTGCTTTGCATTTTCAAGCTCTTGCTAGGAAAAATTACCGTGACCATTATGTTTTTCCCCCTACTGCAAAAATTTCTGCGGGCGCCCAAGGAACATGATACTCGAAGCGGACCAGCTTAGAATCCGTATTTATACAATCCGTGCATAAGGATTCAAGGATTCAAATCCTGCAGTTCATGTCTGTTAATTGGATCGGAGGAATTATGCAGTAATTGAAAATTTCCGACAACCTTCTATACCGCAGTTCTATGACCTCCGCCTGACGAGCTGAAAAAAAACTATCAAGAAAATATCACATTTGCCAATTAACGGTCTGCAGCTTCGAGCGTTCCGACTTCCGACATCTTCATGAAGTAATAAGCAGATTTAAAAATTAGTCGAATCTGCCAATTACTGCGATGCTCAACACGCCCACGACTTTCTCTTAATCAATTTTTAGTTGCATGGAAGGTTTCTCTGTGAAGAGATAGGCATCTCTAAAAAATCTTAATAATGTCACTGCATAATTACGCTGTTCATGCAGAGCCTGTATTCTCTGCTTAAGCAAACTTTTGCGGTTCCCGGACAATTCGGAGTGGGACAATTGGGAGCGGACAATTCGGACCGGACAATTGGGAGCGGACAATTCGGAACCGGACAATTTGGAGCGGACAATTCGGAGCGGACAATTCGGAGACGGACAATTTGGAGTAAATTCTGGAGCGGACAATTCGGACCCAGACAATTCGGAGTGGACAATTTGGAGCGGACGATTCGGAGCGGACAATTCGGAACCGGACAATTTGGACCGGACAATTTGGAGCGGACAATTTGGAGCGGACAATTCGGAGCAGGCAATGCATAACAGTCAAAATTAATGATGGAACTCAGATTTTCATATACCTATCTCCATCACCCAAATAGACCTACAGGAGGCTTTACTTTTTTCTTTACTTTTCTTTTACTTTTCTTTACTTTTTACTTTTTTTTAAAGACTTTTCTTTTCCCAGCAGTTCTTCGCACTGGGACTGGCAGTGCCTCTGATTAGGTTATACCGGTACTGTGAGAGGCTCTTAATAAGGCCAAAAATAGAATAGAATAGGTTGACCGGATGGACCACTGGACATTAGAGTCAATACTAAAATTACTCAGCTTAGCACCCCACCGTCTCTCAGGCTGCGTGTAGGCTACGTCTACTTGTTCGTATGTCTTTTGCCCGTTTGTTTTCGATGATTTGGCAGTAGTCATAGGGCAGCTAGGGCTCCTGCTTTAAGCTAGATTTAAACCTTAAGTTGCAGTAAAAATATATTAATAGTTTAGCTCTAATCAGAAACCTGACTAACAGGCAGAAAGGAATAGGACTATGGTTGTAAGAAAACTGCAATGATTTAAATGAGCTGCCTATAGATTGGTAAATTAGTGCATTTAACTAATAATTCCAGTTGCTTAGTTTAAGCTTTGGAATGCAGGGTCTTGAAGATCGTAGGACGTTTGTTTGGTGCCGTAGGCTATAAGTATTTTATTGCCACACTGTTTTTGATCGACGCAGGCATGTGATGTTTCAGATGTTTCAATTCGACACAATTGTTTTATATACACTCCGAATTGTCCGGGTCCGAATTGTCCGGGCCCGAATTGTCCGTCTCCGAATTGTCCGGTCCAAATTGTCCGTCTCCGAATTGTCCGCTCCAAATTGTCCGCTCCAAATTGTCCGCTCCGAATTGTCCGGGTCCGAATTGTCCGGGTCCGAATTGTCCGCTCCGAATTGTCCGCTCCCAATTGTCCGTCTCCGAATTGTCCGCTCCAAATTGTCCGTCTCTGAATTGTCCGGTCCGAATTGTCCGCTCCCAATTGTCCCGCTCCGAATTGTCCGGACACCAACTTTTGCATGACATTTTGTGTTTGCTCTTGCCTGTCGCATTTGGACACATCTGTGAACTCATATAATTATAATATAGCCTATATATATATAGGCCCACCTGTGAGACACAGTGGCACAGTGGACAAGACTGTGGAGCAGAAAGCACGGGTTCGAGTCATAAGTTCGGATCTGGAGTAAATCCACGCACAGAACTCCGCCCCACTGTTAACGGTGCCAGTCCCAAGCATCCATAAAGAAGGAGGGTGACGCCAATGATCTTTGTTATCAAATAAAGTTTTGTTGAACTGAAACTACTTCACGCTCAGTTAATCAGTGAGTCAGCGCCTTGCATCGGTGTGCGCTATTGAACTTCTGAAGAAGGGCAACAGTAAAGTATACTATACAGTAAAGTATACAATATAGTAAAGTATACTATGCAGTAGCCTAAAGTATACAGTACTATAATACACTGCAGTTGAATTTATGATGTATTGTATTGTTAATCGGCATTATGACTTATAAGAGTGTCACGTGGACGCAAACCCTCTTGCCCCATCTTGCTCCCCTCTCGACCCATTCTGCTCCCCTCTTGCCCCATCCTGCTCCCCTCTTGCCCCATCCTGCTCCCCATCTTGCCCCATCCTGCTCCCTCTCAGCGCCCTGCGCCTCAGTCGATGGTTCTACAACGTTGAGACCATTCAGACCTCGATTGATCGTCCTTACATACATGCAAATGTATTATACAGAACAGATACAATGTATAGGGACGAGGACGTCATTCTTATTATAGTGGTTATGACATAGATATCGGTTCGAGTTATACTGCGCTATTGTTTCGTGCTATTTGTTGCATTGCTAGCAGTGAGTGATGGCGGCGCCACAAGCGGAAGCGCGCATCACAATGACGACAACGTCACGTGACAATGACGACGTCACGTGATTTACGTCACGTGATTTACATGTGTGTCGTCTCGCAAGAGGTCGCCTCCTCATCTGACGTCATGGTCGAAGAATCGTGTTTAGGAAGTGATGTGTCATCCATGTCAGTGAAAGCTGCAGTTGTTTGTTTGGATGACAATCAATCATCCTGCGATGCTGATGATGATGAGGTCACGTGTCGATAGTCTGCGCTCGAGATCATCAGATCGACCCGTCTGGCATTAGTCAGGTGGAGCTGAAAACCCACTGCATCGTCCACCCACTCCACCAATCTACCCAACCACCCATCCACCCATCACCCACCCACCCAACCACCATCCACCCATCCACCCACCCATCCACTCACTATCCACACAACGGTCATCAGAGTGAAGAGACTAATTACGTCAGTATCGACGTCTATTCTCCTCGCATTTCCTCCAGTCATTCAATCGAAGACAAGCAGACGACATTTGACGACATTTGACGACATTTGACGACATTTGACGACATTTGACGACATTTGACGACATTTGACGACATTTGACGACATTTGACGAACAGAGAAACAAACGAACTCACGCACACAGACACAAGGAAGGGTAAGTAGGCAGATACGCAGGCAAAATGATGGAAGGCAAATATGCAGGAGGACAGACAGGAAGACAGACAAACAGATGGGCAGACAGAAAGTCACGCAGACGGACAGACAGACAGACAATAGCAGGCAGACATCCATGATGGCATACAAATCGAGATGCAAGCTGCAGAATATTATGAGACAATAAAGACTCGATAATTATTATGGTGTTATGGTCGTCAGTGAACAAAAATAATATAGAAGTAGGTCCTAAACACAGAGATGATTACAAACATGTTTGAATGAAACAAATAAACACACATTTATGTCTGGTTGCTTGAGGGAATCACCGCATGGTCTATTAGGTTTATTGTGGCCAGACTTTATAACGTCTGATAATAATAAATTATGTTCGGCAGGGTTTAGAGGGTGCGCTACAAACAAACTCGACTTGAACTCGGAACATCATATAGCTTAAGTGAGCTTGGCAATGACGTTTTGTTTGATCTGAAATTTCGACCGTGTTTTTCTCTTAGCAAGCCAATGTTACGTAGTATTGGATACGACTGACAAGGCCGCGTCATTCACCCAAACCGTCCGACCGAGAGTCTGCCTGCCTGACTCTCAGGTGCTTGGCCTCTGCTGCCATTCCAGTTTGTTTTCGTTAAGCGTCTGTGAATAGGCCTAAGCTGGTTCGCGCGACTTCACTTTTGTAGGCGCTGTATAAATCTCGAGTTTGCGATTATACGATCACGACAACAATGATAACAATAACAGCAACAACAACAACAAAATACCAACGACAAAATTTTAGCAATAACAATAATTCAAATCACTTCCTTCAAACGATCGATCCTGAACGGCAGGGCTGTTTTTAAGAAATTGTTAGAACTGCACAAACCCTTCTTTTCTTTCCCATCCTTCATTGAAAATTACTTCCAATCGGAGGACAGTGACCTTTGTTGCTAGTTTTAACTGTAGACCTACAGAATTAAGTGCTTCTACAACTGGACAATAACATTTAGAACTGCACATTCTGTGTACAACTGCACGTTAAAAAAGCCCTGCTGCATGAGCGGTTGGTTTTGCACACATGTTGACGTCGAACCATTGTATTATACGGATCTCTCCCGTGCATCCACCTGATGGACTGGCATTCTCATGCATGCGACTCAAAACGAGATTTTAGGGTGAGACCACGCAATGCGGGAAGGTTGGCAGTTAGAGTGAAGGCCCAATTCACCATGGGAAGTGGACGGTCAGAGATAATGTGGAATAAATCAAAGTCAACAACGAAATTATTTCGACGACTTAGAAGTCGCTCGCCGACGAATATTACGATGAAGGGAGAAGGAGAGAAAAAGAGAGAAGGATTGGATTATAATGCAGAGGAAAAGGTGCTAAAGCAATCGATCACAGACCAACGATGGTGAGTGCAGAGTAAAAATAGTCCTAACTTCCTAAGGTATGAGACCCTCTCGATAGAATTAAGTGCTGGCAAAATGGTTCAACTATGATGCACTGAGTGACGCAAGAGAGGAAAATTAGGAGACAGTCACAAGCAGACACACAGACATACGAATATGTAGACGGAAGGACACAGAGAAAGAGATATGCACAGACACAGAGAGCGAGTATGCCCACATTCCCCGATTGAATAACAAAACGTTGTAACAAAGCAGTTTACTTTCTTATTTAAATTCATTTTCCATCTCAGACGGACATGTCTATCGTTTCGCTTTTCATTTCTAATAAACCGAATCGAAACCACAAACTCCTCCTCTATCCCATGCGAGATACCAATTAGTAAAAAGATGGCAGTGACAGATAAACTACCTTCAAAATGAATCTGAGTACAAACAAATACTTTTGTTTGATCGGAAAGCATTAAAAATACTAGTAGGACTATTACACATTATAATAGGTAAGAAGTTAGTCTAAGTAGGCTACTTGACTTTAAACGTCAAAGTATTCCCGAATATCTATCATCAGCAGAAGACCAGGCCTTTTTAACGTGCACTTGTACACAAAATGTGCAGTTGTAGAAGCACTTCCGTACAGTTAAAACTAGAAAAGGTCATTGTCCTCTGATAGGGCGTAATTTACCATGGATGATGGGAAAGGAAAGAAGAAGTTGTGCAGTTCTAAAAATTCTTTTAAAATAGTCCTGCAGAAGACTATAATTTGGAAATGACGCTAGCCTATACCGCTATCGGATTGAACGCGTGGCTTGCACGCCGCAGATGATTTAGGCAAGAATATATACATGTAGGCTATATCATTTGAGGCATAATGTCATTAGTGAACAGAAATTTTGTCGATGTCTATCTAGACTTGACTTGCTGCATTGCATCATCTTTGCCATCAATTTCATCATCAGACGGACAGACCACGACCGTCTGAATCAGTAATCTCGATGGTCACGGACAGACGGACAGCCAACAGTACATCAACCTCTATCAATGCTGCTTAATTCTGCGCCTTGTGTCATCCAAGCCTACTCAAAAATACCCGTTGTCGTTCTTGATTGCGGAAGCATTGTTTTTTGTTCCACTACAACGACTGGGTGAATATTCCCTGGTGCGTTCGGTAAAGCATGACACGAGAAGCTTTTAGGAAAATAGTTTCCAACAGGAAAACGATGTATCCTTGCGCGGTGAAGCGGACGTAAGGAAGAGAGGAATAAATGAAGTTCTTCTGGGATTGTAAGGAAGTAGAGCGATCAATTGCGATTTCATTATGAAATGAAACGAATCGTGAAGAGGAAGACTGCAGCATTGGGATCGGTTGACACTACGGACTCAGACAGGCAGGCAGACAGACAGACAGACAGACAGACAACGAGACAGACAAACTGACATTACACAGACAGACAGACAGACAGGCCGACAGACAGACATTACACAGAAAGACAGACACATAGACAGACAGCTCAACTGATCGAGTTGCCTTTTTCTTAGCACATCGATTCCGTTGCGTGCACCATGCATGCAACAGATCTGAAGTGAAATGGAGTAGCACTACAAAACCTAGCTACATGACTAGTATCATAGGCCTATTATAGATAACTGTGCGACATGTGCCATATACAATGTTTTATACATGCATGTAGTACATTGTAGGTCCAGCACACTGTGTACGGTATAATAGCGCGCTGAGTGTCTAACATTTTAACAACCACGAACAACCTGTTTCTGTCACAGTGCTTAAGCGGAATTTTATTTCGATGAAAGATTGAAGCCTAAAGTTAGATCCTTCAATACGACGACCAAGGGATTCGACCATCATTCATGAGTTGATGAAGAGAAACCTCTTCTACATTTCATGACCCGAACATGGACTTCTGTAGGGGAAGGATGTCCAAAGAAAGCTCAATCGTCTCAATTTGTGCACCGTCCCGTCTTGTGGCACCCTCCCCTACGCTTTTGGGCCTATAAATATAGCCTAGGTTAGTCAAAGTAAAGCCCATAACGATGTTTTGTGAATCTCATTGCAGTCATTCACGGTGAATAACAGGCAAACGTCGTTAGAAATCATCATTTCGAACTTAATAGAAGTCAGATCGAAGCGAACATTTAAAAGTAATTACATAATCAATGACATCAACGCTTTGATCTGATCTGTTGTCATGAATCTGTCGTATCAAGGTATTCAAATATTCATAATATAAGATTTGACGTCGACTTGGCGCTAAATAATTTGAGAAAGCCATCAAATGTCTAGATCTTCGTTTGTCAAATTTTAAATTAACATGCCGGGTGTGGAAATGGAATAATTAGTTGTGATGTCTTATTAAACCCATCTGAACATTGGAAATATTTCGAGGAATTATTTTATCGCAGGGAATCACTCGCATATATGCATTGAGAATGCTTTAAAAGAAATCGAATACTGCAGGAATAAACCAAAGACCACTTTCGGGAATTATTATCTCGCACTCTGGATGTGACGTCTATACTATTTTCTATTTGCTACTCTTTCTGCTGTTCGATCCATCGCCGACACTGCAGCCTCTGTCTCCGACAAATACATTCCAGACGGATTTGACCATCCTCCGAAGCAGACCCATCCCTGATGAGGATGATGAAGAGGATGATCGAGAGGATGCTGTGGCTGCCTCTGCTGCTGAGGGAGGCGAGGGTGGTGCCTCATCCTCAGCATCGTCTGTCGTCATGGTAACACGTGATGGATGCTGTAACACTCCTGGGTCGATCCTCGAAGTTGACTGAGGATTGATTAGAGGAGTTATGAAATATGATCGATGAACATCCGAGTGAGGATTTGCAGGAGGATCGAGTTGAGGACAAGGTGGAAGAGGAGCGTAAAGATCAAAAGGATCAGGAGGATCGCCGACCGAACGAGGATTAGGAGGAAGAGGTGTTGAGGAGGAAGAAGGAGGAATGGATGATGTAGTAGGATGAGGATGGTTAGGAGGAGAAGGAAAGGGTGGGGGAGCTGGTCTATGTTGATGGGTCTCGGTTTTCTTTCGCACTATTTCCTCCAGTTCTTCGTTTCTGCGGGTTATTTCTTTGTTCAGTTCTGCATGTACAAAAAATCATTAAAATCACACACACACACACACACACACGCGCGCGCGCGCACCTGTGGATCCATGCTTATAATTATACAAGTCGACTAAATATAACCTATACCTGCATGCGTAATTAGGTTACACAACAAAACTAATGAGACCAATTTTGATATCGGATATTTACTATAGACTACCGTCGCGTGTATAATTAGAACCGATGTTTTTAACACAAAATGAGTCTACGCAAAGTTAGGGTATTAATAATGAAATGAAAATAATATTAAAAAAGTGCGTCGCCGAGAACAAGTTCTAATAATTATAAAATTTATAATTATTAGAACTTGATAATCGAATTAATTAGAATCGTCATAACAATCTTCAGGTTAATCTTATTCAGAAAAGTTGCTTATATATAGGCCTATATACCCAAGGTCGTACCGTCTAATTCAGTCATATTTGCAATTCATATCAGCCTTTCGTAAATAGGCTCATTTATGTTCTATGCAATAATTTGCATGGATATAAATATCTACAGGGTGGGCCAGCATAAATGAACCAACTTTGCATGCTTATAACTCCGCCAGTTTTTGGACTTTATTTGTACTTTATGCGTCAGATTAAAGGTATTTCACTCTAGTATTTCCTCTGAGAAGGTCGAATCGATACCAGTTCAAGTTTTAATTATATGCCCGGAACAGCGCTACCTACTATATTTCGTTGTCATTTTTTACGTAATATGGCGACGTTGTCAGACGATGATCGTGCTTTGATCCTAATTTTGCGAACTGATAAGGGATTTAATTCGTTTGAAATGATTAACAAGTTTTCAAACAGAGGACGGAAAATATGCCTTGAATCATCTGCTACGGAAAATTGATAAAACAGAACTTTCTATACACTCGCAAATCATGGGAATCGGTGCGCACGGCGCGCACATCCGCTATTATTGCTCGTGTGTCCGAATAAATTTGCAGTCAAGACAATGACCCGGGCAGACCAAACTCCCGGGAAATTCTTTGCTAAACCGGTAGTCCTAGAGACACCGTGTAATGCATTGGAAAGAACTGATCTAAAGTTATTCGTCGACGTGAAGTCCAGCAGCTCTCCAACACTGACTTAAAGAAACGGCTGGAATGCTACCAGCTGTTTCTTGGCATCAAAAAACAGCGCGTGGTAATTACGCGCACGGCTGTTGATAAAATTGAAAGGACATGGTTTAGCGATGAGAAGATATTCATGATAGAGATTCCTACAAACACCTAAAATGATTGTGTATGTGTGCCTGTTAGCAAAAAACGAGTTGTGAATATCCCTGCGAAACGGCGCCATTTTACGTCAAAAATGACAACGAAAGCGCTGTTCAGAAGATATAATTAAAACTTGAACTAGTATCGATTCGACCTTCTCAGAGGAAATACTCGAGTGAAATACCTTTAATCTGACGCATAAAGTACAAATAAATTCCACAAACTGGCGGAGTTATAAACATGCAAAGTTGGTTCATTTATGCTGGCGCACCCTGTATATAAATAAAAAATGAAACTTTCCAATAGTTCGTGCTACAATCACGCCAAAAGTTACGCACCGATTGTTGTGAAAATTTACCAAAACCTTCCATTCCAATAGCACCGTGTCTTAAGATTTTCTTTCCAGAAAAAACCCAATCTTTTTCACAAAAAGTGAACTTTGCAATACCTTCGACCGCCATTGGCAAATTCAACCAAACCGCACGCTTGCAAAATTTCACAATCGTGTTCAGCCGAAACACAGTGACGAAACATGAATGAGTTCACGTGCCGTGACGTCATAAGCGAGTCCATTAATAATTCCATTACGAAAGCGGCCTTCAAACATTCTTGGGCTGTCAGTAAGGGACGGTGTGAGGGAGGGAAGGAGCGAAGGAGGAGGGGGAGGGGGAGGGGAGGGGGAGGGGGCGGGGGAGGGGGAGGGGGAGGGGGAGGGGGAGGGAGAGGGAGAGGGGGAGGGGAGGTCTTTTCTGCCACAGCAACGCGTGGCCGGGTACAGCTAGTAATAATATAAAATGTAATTGAACCTAATCATAGGCTATACGAAAGGTTGGCATACAAATAGACCTAATTCAAATCACGTGCATTTATATAGGTAGGCCTACATGTGCATGCCAGCGTTATGGGGTTAATTAACTAAACGTGTATAGTATACTGTACCTTGAAATACGATGGAATTCGGTCGATCCCATTTTCTCTTCAGTGTCGGGTTCCATATCGGACTTTTTACTGACAAGCACAAAGTACAACAAAAAAACGTTTCGATTAGTACAAGCATGTCCTTTCCTCCTTCGTCAGATCGATAAACGTCCTCTAGCGGCCATCAGGACAGGTGAAGCCACTATCTGTAGATCGATACATGCAAGACACACCCAGCACTCTGCTACAATGCATTCCTCGTTTGAAGTCGTATCACATTATAATTATTTTGCATTGGAAATAAGTGTTAATTTTCATAGTTGAAAGCGTCTAATGAAGGCTTATGGATAATTACCTCTGCAGGCACAAAATAATCAGCATTTCAATTCGCTCCTCTCTTTCTTCTTCTTCTCCTTCTCCTTATCTTTTTCTTCCTTATTCTCTTCTTCCTTTTCTTCCTCCTCCCCATTCTTATTCTCCTTCCCTTTTTCCTATTTATTATCTTCTCCTTGCTTCTAATTCTCATAAAATTCATCTCTTCTTTGCATCGTTCCAATTCTTTTACTGCTGTATATCCTAATCCTCTTTTAGAACTTGGTCCGTACTCTTATGTTTAAGCGGTGACCCGATGGATGTTAATTCATTCATTCATTCATTTCAAGAATTTATATAGCGCCTCTTCAAGAAATCCACTCAGAAGCGCTCCCAGTCCAACCACGGTGAAACAAAAAAGTTTTAAGGAGCTTGTAGAACACTGACGAGTCGACCCTAGGCAGCAAGCGCATCTGCAACGGGAGACTATTCCAGACAGAAGGACCTACAACTGAGAAAGCACGACGCTGACAGGTTGATGATTCAACACGCGGGACCAAAAGCTTACCGCTAGATGCAGAGCGAAGGGCTCTGCGAGAAAGGACAACAGATAATGGACAGCAGAGTTCACACAGATAAGTCGGGGCACAGCCAAGAAGACAACGCCAAACCAGTGAAGCAATTCTGTATTCGATGCGCTGTGAGATAGGGAGCCAGTGTAGAGTATCACGAATGTAAGATGAAACGGATGCATATTTGGGGATTCGACCAATATTAATATTATTAATTATTATGTTAATATTATTTTTACCCTATGTAGGCCTACCTCAGATCCCACGAGATTTAAAAAAATTATTATTATCAAATTATTAACAATTATTAAAAATTATTATCATCATCATCATTAATATTACTACCATTATTAGTTTTAGTACTATTTTTATTATTAGGCCTACTGCTATTATCATCATCATCATCATCATCATTATTATGTCACATTAATTTATTGAATTAAATCTGAGTAATCTTACCATGTGGACCTCTGACCATTTGAGAGACGTTCCATTTAGACCCTGTTGTACAACAACAATCAAACATAATACATAGTATTTATATATATATAGTTTTTATAATACCAATTATTAATTTATTATGCATGATCAATCATACATATCATGCAGTTCTACTTCAACAGGTTAAATGCTCCTATATCTATGGCTAGTATAGTGTGTTTATGGATCATGGTCTCGCCGTCACTCGGTAGGTGTCTGAGTCCATTTAGCACATGGTGCAGAGGTCATTTAGTGCAAGGTCATTCCTCTCCTTGTAGCCAGGAAGGACTGAAGGAGAGCCAGAAGAATGTGAGTTTGTGCGAGGAGAGGGAAGAGGTAGGGTAGGAGGAAGGGAGTGGAGAGAGAAAAACAAAACGAGCAACAGAGCATATTTTCACAGAGATGTGCCGAGCTAGAATGCAACTTCTGCGTGCTGACAAAACTAGTTAACTCTCTTCAATTCCTGTTTACAACGCCTGCGAATGATTAAGAGTTTAATGCAATGGTCGTTAAACCGGCAAAATGTTTACAATTCTTATCATGGAATTCAGAGCCAATGAGTGTCACGCAGTGGAAAATCGTATTATATTGCCATTATTAAGTGCCAACTGAGCTTCACAGCCAGTTTTGTTCTAAAACCCGTCTATATGATGACTTTTACTCAATTTCCAAGCATTAGAAGGCCGCTTCAGGAGACTATAATTATGGCCTTCCATGCATATTCGAACAGGTATTGATTTATCAGCATAAAAAAGGCTCAATTAGGCCTATAATTAAAATTCAACATCTACAAGCTTACATGTCATGACTGGTGTTCTGACTGCAATGCCTTCTGCATGAAATATAAAAACAATTCATTTTAAGCTCATGAAATTGCAATGGTAGGCCTACAATTATGGGCCTCGACAATAATTAATATTCGCTTTAATTAACATAAACGAAGTTACGTTTGCACTTGCGTTTCTAAAATGACCCTGGATGATCTTCGCTTAATTCTATCGATCAATCTTGATGTCACAGCGCATCCAGATATAAGTTATATACAAGTTTAAAAAAATAAAATACAAAAAAGAAATGCAAATCACAGTTTAATGCCGTCAGCTAAATATGTCACCGTTCAGACGGTTAAAAAAATCGCCAAACAGGCAAACAATAACATAGGTCTAACATTGATATTTCACCAGCATCGCCATGTAGAAGCTAATATTAAGCCTACGTCAATTTCGTAAGAAACAAATGCAACCTGGGTGATAGTGCGAATGCTCAAATTCAATATTGCTTCTATAGGCCTATGCAACACAACATGTCATCAACGATGATGGGCTACACGTATAACGGAAAAGTTTCACTTTACAACATGACACTTTTTAAACAACGTTGCATTATTAAACGACAAAAAGTGTATTATGAAGAAAACACAATACATGGGCTCACATGGGCTTACAACATCATGTGCGAAGCAGTGGACTTCACAAATAAAATTAGGTCACGCAAACTGTAAGACTCATATTGGTTTAATACTTTAATTCTAATCAGGTCTACGTTCTAAGATTTCATATAATTAAATTTCGAAAATATGCAAGTAACCTATTTAAGCTTATGCGACGCATTTTCACTTACCCATTTTGTATCGGGTGTTTAAAATCTCACAAGCTTGAGAAATATCTGAGCAGACCGTTCCTGAAAAACAAATTCCATCACAATCAACATCATTTTAGGAGTAAATTCTAATCTGAGTCCGAAATTGTTAAATGTGAATTTCACATCAGCCAAGGTCGCGATAGTAGACCTAAGCTTAGATCTAAAGGACAAAAGCGAAGAGTAGATCTATAACCTATATATATATAAGGCTCTCCCACAATAATGCCTTGGTCATCTCGTATTTTATATTATGGTATTCAATTATGGTCTTTCTAACTTATTCCTTTGAAATTTTAACCTTGAAGAGCTATTTGCGTAGAAACAAAAAATACCAGATTAGCAGAGGTTGTATACAACTGCCTTTCTGAGTTTTTAAAATACAGATCTGTGAAAAAGTATGTGGACAGCACCAAAATACCAGGTTTTCTACAGAAAACGTGTAGAAATCCCAATCAAATGACATTTTAAAAACACTTTTTGTCTTTTTTTAATATTTCTGAAAGTAAAGTAATATAAAATATTACTGAAATGGTGCAGAATAATTAGAATTGTGTCAGAAATTTTACTCAGCCACCATCATTGTACGTCCAAAGTCAGTATTTCGTTGTGCAGCTTTTTGCAGCGTCGATCCATGGAAAGCATGGAAGAGACGAAGAAGACAGACGATAACTCCTACCCTGTGGTCGAAGTCTGGTACCACAGATGGCAGGAGTACGTCGGTCTAGCCAGAGGGACTCTGCACAGCCGGACACCCCCACCTGGACCGATCGAAAAGGACCTCAGCAAGGGCGCCAACAATGCGTGGGTCGACAAGAGGGTCTGGACACCGCTTGTGAGGTGGTACGGAGTGGCGGCCAGTCACCCGCTTGACCGAAAGTCCCGCTCGTTCCGCGATGACACGACGACCTTGGAGGTCTTCCTGCTGAGTCCTTTCAGCGGAATCGTGGAGCACCGGATGGCGGAACTGAGCCTCTGTGAGGAGGTTGGGTATACGTGGATTTCCAGCTGTGGTGGACGTTCGACGTTCCCGGACACCGGAAGTCGAGGTTGTGGATCAGCGAGAAGGCGGTCCGGCCGCAGTTCCGCCAGCTGCTCAACAGAACCTGGATGCTGGGAGAGTTTCTCGAAGACAGGACGGAGAGCCACATCCTGACCCTTGAGACAAGGGACGATCGAGAGGGGAGTTGGCCAACGGGGGAGACAGGAGAACCCGAAACTGGGCTGGGAGTCTACACTGCCCTTCACCATCGACCAGGGTCCAGCTCCACCTGGAAAGCGTTTGTATCAGCGTCCTTGCAAGACTACTGTCAGTCGGCGCGTCAGGGATAGCATCAACCAGGCCACAGAAGCACTGCTTAGAAGTGGACAGGACTTCATCGGGCATCACAGTCAGCTGTTAGCGAAAGACCTGGACCGAGACCAGTGGAAGCATACCGTTTTATCACATTGGCTATACCACTCTTCTTTCCGTGACCTTTTTACAACTATTTCACGGATGCTAAGACCTTCTTCATGCAAAGCAACGATACACTGTCATGCACGCTTCCTATAGGCGTGTATTCCACGCCCCGTAGACCCATTTCTATGCTAAAATGTCACAATTTACACAAATATTCTGTAATTTCATATACACTATATTTATATGTTTCAACCGGAAATAGAAGTATAATATAGTCGGTTAACCCGTATTTTGTGTCTGACGAAATAATTGAGTAGTTGCAACAAAATAATTCCAGCAATTACACTCAAAAACCAATGTAACTAAAGAAAATCGATATTTTCCTACTATTTATGTGCTGTCCACATACTTTTTCACAGTACTGTAAAGACTGGAGCACTGATTCTGGGATTATTCCCCAACGAAGTCGGTCCGAGCTATATAATAGCATAAAGCTATATGTTAAAAAACGCTTAACTCCTCCACGTCAAAACGGTTTACCTTAGGCGTGCAGGAGTCAAGCATTCTCTAGACGCCTGGCAATTCCCAAACAATAAACAGCCAACTAAAGTCTGTAACTAAAGTCTGTGAGCTGTGTGTAATGGATAGTTTGTTTAAAGAAGAACAAATTACAGGTTGAGTGCAACGTCTGCGAAAAGTTTATACTGAACTCAGCCAAACAAAACAAAGCCCAAAAATGTCTGTTTTAGTCTCCTTTCAGCAGTTTTGCCATTGCGTCTACAATGTAAATAATGGGTGCCAAGTTATTCGCTCTGGGGTGTGACGCAACAGACGTAATGATGGCCATTAGCACTGCACTTCGCTGGATAGTTGCCAAAGTCAAGCCAGACCACAGGTCGGGTTCTTCATCATGATCTATATAGCCTATACGATACACATAGACTATAGCCTTAGAAGAATAAAATTACTTTGCAAACTTTTAACCATCCAGCTATAGCCTACTCCTTTCTGTTCGATCATCCTCCTATCTAATTATTTCTGGCCTCAGTCTTAAACCCAGGGGCGGATCCAGGGGGGGGGCTTATCCGGCCATGGCCCCCCCATTTAGAATTCCCATGTATCGTGGCCCCCCCCATTTGGATTGAACATGCTGTGGAACAATGTACATATTGTACAATTTGGCCCCCCTATTAAGAAATACCCATGCATTGTGGCCCCCCTCCGAAAATTTAACCGGATGACTAAAAAAAAATAAAAAAAAAAAAAAAAAAGGTCATCAACTTTTTTGGCGGACAAAATGGTATTATTTTCCCAAAAATTTGGCCGGATGACTAAAAAAAAAAAAAAAAAAAAAAAAAAGGTCATCAACTTTTTTGGCGGATACGAGAAAGAAAAATGTTCCCAAGGCCTAAATTTTTTCCCGAACCCAAGACCAAGAATTTTTGGCCCCCCCCCCCGTCCAAAATTTCTGTATCCGCCCTTGCTTAAACCCACTCATCAGCCGCATCAGGTTTCTCCGTCTCCCCCCTCCACCCTCACAAGTCATCGCTAAGAACCAAACATTAAAGAGATTTTGTCGAATTGTTGACCGACCTTTGCGATATCTGACCTTGGGCGACGGTAGTGTTTCCTTCTGCTGTACAGCACATGTAGGTCTACTCGGCTGGAATGGTTTCTCCACCTCCTCCGACGGTGGCTGTGTCATCCACACCAGACAGTCCTTGCTGTCGAACGTCGACCGGCAGACTGTCCCTCGAAGAACCTCATCCAAGGACAGATACGACGAAGCAACACGCTGCTTCACCACATCATCGTCGTCGTCGTCGTCTTCATCCTCAAGCGGTTCAGTCGGGGTGGTTGACCCTGAGGAGATCAGCGTGTCCTGAGAAGAGAATGCTTCCGGAGTGATGTCGTAGAACTCGAACGACTGGTCCGTGTCTGAGGAGTTGCCCGAGATCAGTCGATCCAGTCTCGAAATCCAGACGTCGATCTTGCCCTTCATGTCCTCCTTCGAGTCCTCCTTCCTTGCCACTTCGACCGGCAGCGAACGGCGGTCGACGGGTCTGACTGCAGGTGGAGGAAGCCAGTGGTTGATGTCTGGAAAGTTTCCAGGTGTGGATGCCGGTCGACCGGAGGATGAGGCGGACGCCATGCTATCCCTGTGTGCGGTGGAATACTCGAGGTCGGAATCGATGAAGTGTCCCATCCTCCTCCTTCTTCTTCTCATCCATGGAAGATGGAGCTCCACGCTGCCTTCTTCGTTAGACGCAGCAGCAGCAGCAGCATCTGCTGATGAGTTGCTCTCTTCCGACAGAGCCATCGATACACGCTGCTGCGTTTGGGATTCTGACAACGAAGCAGAAGAAAGAGCAATAATTTAAAACAGAAAAACTTATAGATCTATATTTGTCCTCTGCAAGACCAAGGCTGACGAGTGACGAGAGAAATTCCCGGCCCATTTAGGCAAAGCAGCCATGGACCCTAAACTACATAATTATTATTGAGAAACACATTTTGTGAACAAATTGAAGTGACAAAGTTTATTAACGACCTACAGTTTTCATAAAATCTCATTTTATTCAGTTGCTAATTATTTTTGGAGTTCAAACTGATTGTAGTTAATTTTCGCTGTAATAGCCTATTACAGTTAAAGAAGCGTAGGCCTAATTCATAAACTTTTCGATATAACTACCTATAATAGCCCGGGTCCTAAACGTCGTCGGGCCCTTTTACGTCTGTATGCGACCCTGTGCAAGACAGGAGGTTTTAAATCTTAGTTTGCACATGTAGATGCCTTTGAACATGGATGCAACAAATTATCGATATCTATAATAAGCATACGCATGTAGATCATTAGGCCTACTTGTTAGTTCAGAGTGTATTAATAGCCTGTAGGACAGGGGTGTCAAAGAGCTGGCCCGCGGGCCATTTCTGGCCCGCCGACGATTTTTTTCTGGCCCGCGGAGCCTTCCTTAAAGATTAAAAAATTATTTAAAATGTTGTCAAAATTTAATAAGAAGCGAAAAGTGGACATTGAATCACGATTTTAGCAATATTTGGACTTTTCTGGGCATTGGCAGATCACAACCCAATTTTGCTCAGGAGCTTCCACACCCTGGCCCGCCACTTGCTAGAAAATGTTCACACTGGCCCGCCACTTGTTGGAAGATGTTCAAACTGGCCCGCCACTAAAAAAGGTTTGACACCCCTGGTGTAGGCCTATAATTATGTAGCCCATAGGCTGCCTAGCCTATATTAATTATTTTAATATATGCCAATGCCTTACCGTATCCGAAATGCTGTTTGCTGCTGTCTACCATTTCTGAATTTCGAATATATTTGAGTGAAGAAGGTAATTGAAGAACTCTGCAATGTTGAAAGAAAAAAGAAATGAGTTAGACTCCATAATTTCTCCATAATTTATTATAATAAAACCATTCGATAAAAACAAACGCTTTAAAAGGCCAATGTCTATTTTTGTATGGGCCTACATACATGTATGTAGGACTTTGTAGTCTATCTGTCGCGAGTGAGTCAGTCAATTTTGGATATTATTGTTCTGATTGCATCTCTTTTTTCACAATGTTTTATCTCAAATGAGTCAAATGTGATGATCTCTAATCTCTGGAGATCTTTTCTCCCGACCTACATCATCAAATCATCTACACTTTCGTTCTCTTCACATTTTATAGACTGAGTTCCCAAGTCATACGAGTCCAAAATGAGTTATTATTTATATTTTTTAAACTCGTGAGAGCTTTTTCTTGCTTGGATGCACTCGTTTTCGCTACATGTTCCTTCTTTCGTTGCCACAGACCTATACTTTTTCTCAGGGTGCCAAATGCCTGCAGATATGACTAATCTTATCGCAGTACTTTGCATTCTTCACACTGGGTTTACTTGCGAATGCAGACATGCTCGCTCGAGATAAACTGGTATAAATGGCAAGCACCAACCTGTACAACCTTCTTCACTTATGTATTTTCAAGCACCACATTAAGCGGCTCAAACACAGGCACGCTCATTTTTCCTGGTCTATGCTTATACCGTGGAGTTCCAGCATGAATAAAAATAGTTTCGTTTAGTCTATTTAAAGTTTAGTACCTTCTCAGTGGCAGTCAGTGCTCATAGTCATAGGCCTACAATAAACGTAAATTGCGCTTCATAAATTTTCGTGTAGGCCCTATAGGCCGACGCCTGATAATACTAATGAATAGGCTAATAATAATAAAACTTACACGCATTATCTGCCTCCATTTCCGAATGTTGAATAAAATTTGATGAACTGTTGGTCCATTCAGAGTTCTCTTCATGGACAAGAGAACAGATTCTGAATAAATTGCCTGAAACTCGTTGGAATTAATTATTATACGGAAAGAAACATTAACAATATTTACATTAATGATGATAGTCATTGAAGAAAGAAAGCATAGGCTACACGAATCAAAGTACGTAGGCCTAAAGTTCTCGAGAAATTATTTCGAACGGATCTTTCTGAAATCCTCAGCGCCGGAAAGTTTAGACCTACATCTAGGCTACAGAACCGGCATCGACGTCTGCACTCAATTGAAAAGCATTCCTGCAGGACTCAGTGTGTCGGAACTTTGCAAATAGATTCTAGCAACAGAAAACCCGTTTCAAATGATCACTCCCATTCCGCTATCAGAGAATACAGAATACGTATCGCCAATATATGCTCGTTCCTGCACATTCATGTTCGTCCGTATACCTGTACATGTACGTTCAGGTGACTATAATAGCAAAAATTAAACGGTTGGCAACTATCGCGAACGTGAGCAACAACTACAGACATGAAAGAGCAATGATCGAATAATGCTGCTGCAGCAAAACACAGATCCGTCGACGAAAGAAACACTAACTTGACGCCACATCTATACTTCCACCTCCATCCAACTTATCATCCATCCATTCGCTTCGAAGTCAAGTCTGCCAATGCCATGCTTTTTGTGGTTTCGATTATAGACCTCACCTAAATCGTATGCGCTACAATGTAAACCGAATATACATAGTACACTAGAAGTGTTTATGAATTATATAGACGCCTATAATTATAGACCTGCAAACGAGTGCCTGTGTACAGACACAGGCCCTATATCTGCGTATGTGCAATATGTACATGTACAGGCGTATGCATATATCGATATACCTTAACCTCATATCATATTTATAGGCGCTTATATAATATATATATATAATTATATATATAATTATATATATATATAATTATATAGTGTGTATATATATATGCACGCAATGTATGCATATTATGTGCCTGTAAACAAGACGTTTATCTTGCGGTTGCTGAGGAAGAAACTCAGCTGCAGCAGCCGCAGCAGCCGCAGCCGCATCTTCCAGGGCATCTGTTCTGGCAAGCAGGATGGACGGATGCTTAAACAAAGTAGCAGCATACCTAAGCACACCGACGTCTCCTCCTATAATCCTGCCTCATCCTCCTTTCTCCTGTTCGTCAGCAATCTATCTGCTTCTTCTCCATTTCCTTTATCTGCTTTCTTCCGTCTCCAATTTCTCCTCCTTTTCCTCTACTGCATGTTCTTCTTCCACCTCTTCCTCTTCCTGTTCTTTTTTCTTTTGTTTTTCTTCCACCTTGCTCCAGTTCATCATCTATGTCTCCTCTTCTTCTTCTTCCTTCTCCTCCTCTTCCTTCTTGTCTTATTCCTTCTCTATCTGCTTCTCATTGTGTTCTTCTACCTACCCTTTCCTCCTGTTCAGTATCAGTGTTTGCGCAAGATATTCCGTCTATTTTCATCGCTCAATTTATGAGATTGTAATAAATATTCGGACGCTTCAGCTGTGTAGGTGTGTGTAGGTATGTTTGGACGTGTGTGTGTGTGTGTGTGTGTAGATGTATGTGCGTGTTTGTGTGTGCATGTGTTCGTCAGTGTGTGCGACTGTGCGTGTGGATTTGCGTGCATGCATGTGTGTTTGCAGGAAATAGGTTTTAATGTAATCGTAATCTCCAAACTTCTTATGCGCCACTCGAAAGCCAAGCTCAGGGAACCAGCTTGTTGAGGAGCGCTGCATCAAGTTAGAGTAGTCATTCAAAGAAGGGTATAGCCTACTCCGAAGATGGTCTGAGACTGGAGTTGAGACCAGCTTCGAATGTAAATCCCGACGGATAATGAATTGTCTATTGAAGACACTTCATGTATAATAGGCCTATCTCGACTTTCAACAACAAACTAGGCCTATAGACTACAGATTAGGGTGGAGTGAAAACGGCAAAAAAAATTTTTTTTTGAATTTCAAGTAGCTAGATATGTCAAAAGGTGCCAATAGATCAATAGAACACTGTGTAAAAATTACAAAATTTTTGATAAATGTTTTGATCGCCCGCCGCAGCTTTTTATTTTGCAATAGGCCTACCAAGCGACATCAGCAGAACGATATAGGAAGATTAGTGTCTACACTCTACACAGAGTCTACACTCTACAGTCTACACACTGTATATATTGTACAGGGTGGGCCATAAAATTTAATGATCCCCATCCTATGGTTTTCCCCCCATAATTTTATCGTGGCCAAAAGTAACCCAAGCTCTAACCCTAACAGAAAACAATAGCTCTAACCCTAACAGAAACCCTAACCCTAGCTGTAACCCTAAGAGAAACCCTATCTCTAGCTCTAACCCTAACAGAAACCCTAACCCTAGCTCTAACCCTAACAGAAACCCTAGCTCTAAACCTAACAGAAACCCTAACCCAAGCTCTAACCCTAGGAGAAACTCCAACCGTAGCTCTAACCCTAACAGAAACCCTAACCCTAGCTCTAACCTTAACAGAAACCCTAAATTTTGCTCTAACCCTAACATGGATAGGGTTTCTGTTAAGGTTAGAGCTAAGGTTAGGGTTTCTATTAGGGTTAAAGCTAGAATTAGGGTTTTCGTTAGAATTAGAGTTACGGTTAGAGTTTCTGATAGGGCTAGAGCTAGGGTTAGGATTTCTGTTAGGGTTAGAGCTAGGGATAAGGTTTCTGTTAGGGTTAGAGCTAGGGTTAGGGTTTCTGTTAAGGTTAGAGCTAGGGTTAGGGTTTTTGCCAAGGTTAGGGCTATAGGTTTAGAGTTTCTGTTAGGGTTAGAGCGAGGATTAGGGTTTCTTTTAGGGTTAGAGCTAGGGTTAGGGATTCTGTTAGGATTAGAGCTTGGGTTAGGGTTTCTATTAGGGTTAGAGCTAGGGTTAGGGTTTCTGTTAGGGTTAAAGCTAGGGTTAAGGTTTCTGTTAGGGTTAGAGCTAGGGTTAAGGTTCCTGTTAGGGTTAGGGCTAGGGTTAGAGTTTCTCTTAGAGTTAGAGCTATGGTTTGGGTTTTTGTTATGGTCATAGCTAGGGTTAGGTTTTCTGTTAGGGTTACAGCTAGAGATAGGGTTTCTGTTATGGTTACAGCTAGGGTTAGGGTTTCTGTTAGGGTTACAGCTATTGTTTTGGTTTCTGTTAGGGTTAGAGCTAGGGCTAGGGTTTCTGTCAGGGTTAGAGCTAGGTTTAGAGTTTCTCTTAGGGTTAGAGCTTGGGTTAGGGTTCCTGTTAGGGTTAGAGCTAGGGTTAGGGTTTCTCTTAGAGTGGGCTTTTGTTATGGTTATAGCTATAGGGTTAGGGTTTCTCTTAGGGTTACAGCTAGAGATAGGGTTTCTGTTAGGGTTACAGCTAGGGTTAGAGTTTCTGTTAGGGTTAGAGTTATTGTTTTGGTTTCTGTTAGGGTTAGAGCTTAATTGGGTTACTTTTGGCCACGATAAAATTATGGGGGGGGAAACCATAGGATGGAGATCATTTATGGCCCACTCTGTGCAATATTTACAGTGTGTAGACTGTAGAGTGTAGACTCTGTGTAGGCCTATAGTGTGGACACTAATCTACCTATATCGTTCTGCTGATGTCGCTTGGTAGGCCTATTGCAAAATAAAAAGTTGCGGCGGGCGATCAAAACATTTATCAAAAATTTTGTAATTTTTACACAGTGTTCTATTGATCTATTGGCACCTTTTGACATATCTAGCTACTTGAAATTCAGGAAAAAAAATTTCACTCCACCCTACTACAGATGGTCTGTCTCTTTCTCTCGGAATTGACATGAACAGTTGAACACTTGCCGGTTTTTCAGATGAGATTAGTCCACCTGAGATGAAAGAATCCGAAGTGTACCAGCAGCAGCAGCAGCAGCATCAGCAGCAGCAGCAGCACTTCGCCATCACTTGTAGCTGTAGCTCTCACAGACAACTGCGCCGACAACATAATTATTTATTGCATGACGTAGGCTATTTTACTTCGACAGAACCATATTATGTCTACAACTCCGATGCGACTATAGTGTCTCATTCAATTAGACATGCCCGACTTTTCTTTCTTTCTCCTTCTTTAGATATAGAAGGCATTCTACATTTTCTATTGAAGCAGGGTTACACTAAGAATTAAGCGTGAAAGACGACCTAAGAACACAACTTTTATAATATAATTGTACAACGTGTAGTTTAATGATCGTCAGTTTGTTGAGCATGCAGAACAGATTCGTAGTTTGTGACCGACTGTGCTACACTTTGCTATATAATAATTATTACATAGCCTGCAGTGGACAAGAAGAAACAGATAAGGATTGAGGACGCCCAGGATTGGCCTGGAATAGTGCTGTCTATTCTATAATAATTATCGATAATTAATTTTAATCGTAGGCCTACATGTATAATACGTGCATGCATGCAGAAATTAGGAGGCTTAAAACGACACTGATATCAGCCAAGCGTCGTTTTAAGCTTACTAATTTCTGCTTGGGCTCTGGAATAGGCCTATATAGTTATCAAAAAATTAAGATTTCGATTGCGTTTATGCAAGATATTATGTAAAAGTGACAATGTAATATAATGCTCTATTATACCAATGAGATATGAATTCGCGGAAGAGACTTAGAATAAGTGAGTCACAGTGATACGACGCAACGCTCGTGAATAATCCAGTGCCCTATACATGTAGGTGGCCGATGCCTGATGATGATAATGATGATGATGATGATGATGATGATGATGATGATGATGGTGATGACGACATAAAAATATTGGCCTATCCATATTTTGGTGTCGAATTAATCTCACACGATCTTCTGTTGCTTCTGTGCATCCATAGCATCATGATAGCATGCTACCATATAATGCTATAGGCCTCTAATTATAATCGATGCGCTAAGTAAATCGGTTCGACCTCTAGACTCTAGACTCTAGAGTCAATTCAAATGTAGCAGCAGCAGCAGCAGTTGCAGTAGCGACATCTGGATGTCATCAGGTCTTAGTAACTGTTGCAGTCGGATTGAGTTCTTCTTGTTTTCGACTGCACGACAGAACAACGAGCCACAGATTGAAGATCATCGCCACAAAACCAAAGACGATAAAGACGATGTTGACCTCGATCGTTCCATTCGGTGCATTCTGCAGTAATTCAAATAAATATTCAGAAAAAGAATTTTAAATGCTGGAATGGATTAATTGATATTGGACGACTAAATCCAGGATTTGGGTCGTCATAACTTCTGTTTAAATTTTAATATGCAACCTTTGCTGGTGACAATTAATCACGTAGGAAGGGAATAGGCTACACGTGGTTCACTTATAAGAGAGTCTAGAATAGAACAGCTAGTCTGTAAGAGGTGCTTTATAAATGCTTATAATACAATGCTTAGGCTATATTCTAATCATCTTTAGTGTATATAGGCGACCCAGCGTTTTAGGTGCTGTAGAAATCTTGAGATTACGATTGCATTTAGGCCAGTTTGCGAGCATTAGGCCTAACTGTAATGCAGCAAAATTCAGCCTAAGCCCTAATGTGAACGGGTTCAGTAATAGTTGTCTTCCAATGCATAAACGCAGATCATCATAATTATCTGACGAACCATATCGATGCTGTAGTAGAAATCTCTGACAGTCAGTCCAACCAATCCGAATGCAGCTTGGAATGCAGAACAGACGGCGGAACAGAAAGCCAATCCACGCAAACAGTCTCCCTACAGAATTATTGGAATGCATACATGTAACTGCAAGCACGCAGTCATGCGTACATACATACATACGTACATACATACATACGTACATACGTACATACGTACATACGTACATACGTACGTACATACGTACATACATACATACATACATACATACATACATACATACATACATACATACATACATACATACATACATACATACATACATACATACATACATACATACATGCACACACACACACACACACACACACATACATACATACATACATACATACATACATACATACATACATACATATTACATACATACATACATACATACATACATACATACATACATACATACATACATACATACATACATACATACATACATACATACATAGACAGACAGACAGACATACATAGACAGACAGACAGACAGAAAATGATGGCTTCATTATTTTGTAAGAAGGTCTACTTACGATGTCGTTGAATTTCTGCTGAGCTGAAACTATGGCCGCCCAGCCAGAAACGATATTCTGCATAGTAATAAAAATAATATTATAGTATGCCTATACCACTATTATAATAGTCCTCGTATTATCAACTATCAACACAGAATCAAGGCGAAGAATTTCACGAACTGATAGGATCTGTATGTTATTATTATTAAGAAAATAGAACTGATATGCAGAAGAGAACTGCGAGGATCACATCATCTGTCATACGATTTCTAAACAACCAGTCTCAGTATGAAGAGACGATAATAGGTTACCGAACTCGGAACTCCTACTAGTCTCCTACTCCTAGATATTTGATTCTGACAACAGCTCAGATCAGCTGATGCCGAGACGTGCGGTAAATTACATATTTGAAGGTCTTTGTATATATTTGATTTTTTTATTGAGTGATGACTAGTGATGTAGCTTTTCCGGAAAGATATTTTTCCGGAAACTTTCCGGAAACTTTCCAGAAACTTTCCGGAAACTTTCCGGAAACTTTCCGTAGACCGAAAAATACATCTAACACATAATGTCACATTTTCCCTATCAGAAAACAGATGAAAATTTGAGTTTTTAAAGTTCCTTTTATTGGCAATGTGGGAAATGTTCACCTTAAAGAATTAAAATGACCATTAAGTGCTTTCATTAGCAGTTCAGAATATCTGACAATTTGACATTTTGGCAGCTGCTTTGAGCCTGCTCAATTATTTCTTTCACTGTGCTATTTAGGATTATATTTCAACAGTTAAATGGTGATGTAAATTAGCTGAATCCTTGAAAGTAAGGAAAGAATGTAAGGGATTTCAGAAGTAATAAATTAAAGAAAATAATTATGGACAGTAAATAAATAAATAAGGTTACATAAGATAATAAAAAAGGCTTTTCCTTAGTCCATGCACCGCTTACTCAAAGCAACAACTCATAGATAGAAAATTTAAACCAAAACATATTCTTTGCTGCTTACCAAGAAAAGCAGATTTGAAAATAGATTAGTCTCACACTGCAATGGCATTGCCAATAACATCATATTTCAAGCATAAAATAATTGTATGTAGGAATTAATCTGTTGCAGTACTTATTAAGACATTTGGTGTCTATAGTGTACTGAATCAATTGCTGTTTTTGTTTCATATTTTCAAAAGTAAAAAATAAGAAGAGTTAGGCGATCAAATCATAAAACTTTTCTACATAATAACAGTGAAGTCTGATTGCAATTAATTCTTAAATGTATTGTCGGTGTGTACACTAAACAGTAAGCAATAAGTGTTGTTTATTGAATGAAAAAATCAGCAATGACTAAATAATATAGCTTACAGTGATTGATGTTTAAGCATGTTTATGGATATAAATTGTTATTTAAAAATATTGTATTGATGGAAAAATATCGGAAATTTTTCGGAAAGTTTCCGGAAAGATACGTCGGAAAGTTTCCGAAAGTTTCCGGAAAGATATGAAATTTTCCGGGAAAGATTTCCGCCTCACAACACTAGTGATGACAGCAGCCAAATGCAATGTAGGAGAAATTAGAATGCACAGACAACAAGGCAAACACTAGATTACACAGACTATAGCTAACCCAGACAATAGCTAACAAAGACAATAGCTTACACAGAAAATAGCTTACACAGACAATAGCTTACACAGACAATAGCCTACAGAGACAATAGCTTACACAGGCAATAGCTTACACAGACAATAGCTTACACAGACAATAGCTTACACAGACAATAGCTTACACAGACAATAGCTTACACAGACAATAGCTAACACAGACAATAGCTCACAAAGCCAACTCTTACAAAGACAATAGCTTACACAGACAATGGCCTAGACAGAAATTGCTTACAAAGACAATAGGCTACACAGACAATGGCTTATGGCCTACAGCCCTACACGGACAATGGCTTGCACAGGCAATAGCAATGAAACACAGTTAATAGCCTACGCAGAGAATTGTTGACACATACGATAGCTTACAAAGACAATAGCTTGCACAGACAATAGCTTACACAGACAATAACCAACACAGACAACAGCTTATCCAGAAATGGCTTACAAAAGACACAGCTTACAAGGACAATAGCCTTGAACACAGACTACAGCTTACACATAATACATGCATGCACAAGCTTACACAGACAATAGCTTACACAGACAATAACTCACACAGACAATAGTTTACAAAGACAATAGTTTACAAAGACAATAGCTTACACAGACAATAACTTACACAGACAATTATAACTTACAAAGACAATAGCTTACACAGACAATACCTTACACAGACAATAGCTTACAGCCTTACACAGACAATAGGTTACAAAGACAATAGCTTACACAGACAATACCTTACATAGACAATAGCTTACAGCCTTACACAGACAATAGGTTACAAAGACAATAGCTTACACAGACAATAGCTTACACAGACTCCTGCCCAGATTCCGATTCCAGTAAAGGTCCACGATGCGTGTATAACGATCCCAACGACGTTGTCGATCACTGATGTGATGCCGATCAGAATCAAAATGGCGCCGACCGCGTAGAACTGCTTCCGGTGTCCTGCCGACATGATGCACCTCCGTCGCCTTAGAAGAAGATGTCGGCTTCTCAGCCGAATGTACAGCTGCGGATGACATGAAAAACTGTGGTGTCCAACGTGGAAACAGGACACAGAAACGTCTCCAGATTCGACGGTAGATACGCTCAGCCTACCCGAGACAGACGGACATGCGCTGTCTCCCTGTTCTTCGATGGAAGAAGCGCTGATGGAAGGTGATCTGTGGATGGTTGGTGGAGATATGGATATCGGATAAAAGTGTCTCGCAGTTCTAATAGACGACCGGTTTGTGGGAAGTTCTGCTGTCTGTCCGCTGTATAGTCGTCCATTTGGATGAAATGTGAAACGTGGGCGACCTCTTACGGTGACCTGAGGTTCACTGATCTCTCCTTGCATTTCCAGTCGTTTAATACAATCGTTTCGCTTATAATAAGGAATTGAGTCGGCCATCGAGCGAGTAATCACCGCATACATTTCGTCAACAACAGAATTTCGTGATTGGCAGCTGCAGTTGATCGGACTAACGCAGTCTGACATCGTGGCATCTACATCACGAGCAGATGCCATAATGTTAGGCAACAGATGATGAACGTTGAGTGGATTGCCAGTCTTCAAAGCATTGGCTGAGCTGATACTTTCGATGACCTGACCTCCATGGATCATAATTGTACACTGTACAGTATAGGCTAAGCTTACCTCAAATGCAGTTTCGCATTCAAAGGTGACAGTTGAAGCAATGCATCATGGTTAATCTTCCAATTATTCAGTTCTCCTCGCTTTCCTTCGTGTCTCTACGACCTGCTTTTGATACACAGGAAACGGTCTTTGATCAAAAATAGTAATAGTTAGAGATAGCAATACTGAATAGAAGCTTTCACAGCCTAGGTCTAGAGCTAGATAATTTTATCTGGCTACAGTCTCATTAGTCTGCCTATCAATTCTTCCGACAATCCTCTACATGATTGTATCCTACGATTTCTAGTTTTCTACATAGGCCTATACGCCTGTTTGCTGATCATCCAATCTGCTCATTAATCAGTCCTTCGTCTGTCCTTAGTCCATCTCCATATCCTTTGTCCGGCCTTTAATCGTCTATCCATTCGTTCATTCCATCATTCCATCCGTCCGCTGCCTTAGTCCATCCGCCCATCTGTTGGTAGGCCTATGTCCGATCGTCCACCATTGTCATTTTTATTTTTAGCATAGGCATGATTGAAGTTTGCGGGTCTTCTTTCGTTTCCTAATTCGCTAACATTTGCATTGTAAGTGCACTGGTATTACAAGCATAGGCTACTAACCATGTTCGATAGGCCTAGTAGGTATTCTTTGGCCGTGCATGCAAAACCATTGCCTGACGTCTGAAAAAATATTTCCTAATCAATCTCATGACCTAACGCCATCGCCTCACAGGTCACAAGACGACGCAAAGGGGGGGGGGGGGTGGCGTCTGCAGCTTCAAACGCCAACCACCAACCTGTAGTCATAACAACGGCGGAGAGCCAATCTCTCTGCACGTAACCTGCCTTCAGGCCACGCGTACATCTAGGCAGAATTAGCTGAGCATTATATGAGACCACCTGTTTATGGATGGTGGTTGGTCGGATCGATCTGCGGTCAATACTAGTTCAGTTCGATACACGCGAAGCAGATGTTTATGCAATAAATAACCAATCAAAATTATTGCTTGTGGACTGCAGCAGTGGAGAGCGTGTGTTGCACATTTTAATGGGAAAATCGTTTTAAATCGTAGCCTATCCATAAAGTCTTGCGAGTTTAACCTATACTATACCTAGCGGTCAATAGCCCACGTTAGGGGCCTTGGTCCGTGATATATACCCCGCAGTCGATCGAGTCGTGGGCTACGATCGACTTGGCTCGGCCGACAATCGACTCGATCGACTTAGTCGACTCGCCGACCTTTTCACGACTCGATCGACTTGGCTCGGCCGACGATCGACTCGATCGACTTCGTCGACTCGCCGACCTTTTCACGACTCGATCGACTTGGCTCGGCCGACGATCGACTCGATCGACTTCGAGTCGACTTGACCTAGTTTTGTCTCTTGCTCACCCCTGCAGTTATATAATCTCAAAATGAAATCTGCGTGACGTCACACAAAGCCTAATTTCGTATTCACAGTGAATTTATAGTAGATGTGCACTGTAATCGTAGTGACGTCACAATAGGCCTCGTTTAGATTATGTAAAATTAATGAGCTTCAAAAATTATTACGGTTGATCTGCGTAATAATCGAAGTGACGTCACAATTCGTCTAGTTTATACTCTCAAAATGCTCTTCTTTAATAGTAGATATGTATAATAATTAAAGTGACGTCACAGTAGGCCTTGTTTATATTATCAAAATGCACTTCTATAATATTACATTTTGTATCATAATCGAAGTGACGTCAGAATAGGCCTAGTTGTTTTAATTCTCGAGGTGAACCTGTAATAGGCCTATAATAGTAAAAAATTGCATCATAATCAGAGTGACGTCACAATAAGCATGGGTCTAGTTTTGTATTCTCAAAATTAATGAAATTATATCTGTATCCTGATCGAAGTGACGTCATAAAAGGCCCCGTTTTATATTCTCAAAATTACCATCTACATATAATAATTTATACAGGCCTAAATGTATCCTGCTCATTCAGGAGCGGATCCAAGAGGGCAATCCGGCCATGCCCCCACTCCATTCGGACCCTCCTCCCATCAGTTTTCAAGAAGCTGTAAATCAACGCAACGGGAACAGGAAGGTGAGAGAGAAACTAGCACATGACTAAAAAAAGTCATCAGATTTTAAGTAGCCTAACCGGAGTTGCCACGAGTTTTTAGAAGTTTTTTGGGCGAAAGACTAAAAGAAGGATTTTTTTTACGGAAGACCAACAAAAAATTTTGTTGGCCCAAGACCAAATAATTTGACCCCCCCCCCCTGTCAAATATTTCTGTATTCGCCTCTACTGGTTGAACTCAAATCGAAAACGTACGTCTATCAACTTTCACAGTTCCACAAACACGAAATCGTCAGCTGCCAAAAGGTTCATTAGCTGCACTCGTGTGGAAAAACTGAATTACGTCATTATAATTATCATGTAGTTCACTTTGAGACTTCAAGAAATAGTAAGCCTAAGATAAATATTTTTAAGTGGAGTCCAGTCGACGGAGCAATGATCGACTCAACTTGTAAGTCGACGATTTTTCGATCGACTCGACTTGGCATGTCTCACGATCGACTCGACTCGCAAGTCGATCGAGTCGATCGAAAAAAACTCACGATCGACTCGACTTTCAAGTCGATCGAGTCGACGATTTTTCGATCGACTCGACTTGGCCGAGTTATGATCGACTCGATCGATCGACTCGATCGACTGCGGGGTATACCGTGATACACTGAGTGCTGTTTCAAGTCTTGTAATTTTTGAGTGAATTGCGCACACGTGACTCATCCCCGTACAATGTCACGACGCATAATATTTTTGCTTGGGGTCTAGTTCGGTAAAAAAGCATTGAATTAAGCGGCATAATGTCCATGGATGTCATATCCTGTGATTATAACATCCATGTCACATTGTCGCATCACAGGACATGACGTCCTGTGATGGCATATGTCATGCCTGTGATGTCCTATCCTGTGATGTCATGTCATGTCCGACTAGTATGATGTCATGTCCTATGACGTCGTGTCATGTCCAGGGCAGGGGCGGATCCAGGGGCGGGGCCAATCTGGCCATGCCCCCCCATTTAGAAATGCCCATGTATCGTGCCCCCCATTTGGTTTCAACAAGCTTATAATTTGGTATATTTTCAAGGGTTTGGTCATTAACTTTTTTGGCGGATGAAATGGTATGATATTCCCGAAAATTTTGCCAGATGACTAAAAAAATCATCAATTTTTTTGGCGGATACGATTTTTTCAATTTTTTTCCAGACCCAAGGCGAGGAATTTTGTGCCTCCCTCCCACCCTCCCCCCGTCTAAAGTTTCTGTATCCGCCCTTGGTCCAGTGTCGGATTAACGAAGATGTGGAGGCCATGTTTAGTTAAACTGTGGAGTCACAACCTTACAGAATCACGAAAAAGACACACAAACAGGACCGCATTAAGGCTGGTGCGGGCCCGAGTGCTGTGATTATCTTCCAATGGCCTCCTGTGGAAACTCACCCGTCCGCCACGCATATACATGTAGGCCTATTCATTACAGCGGGTCCAGAGAAGTTCAACTATCAACATTGGAATAATTATAGGGTCCACTGCTATGGAACTCACTGCCTATAATGACCTTGAATGCAGGTCTACCAACTGTTTATCAATTCAAACGGAAATTTAAAGCTTAGGCTACCTTTTGACTGCACTTGATTGAGTTATCTTATTGTTGCCTGCACAATGCACTTATGCATGCATTACTATGTTCATACACTACATGAATTGTCTATGATTGTTTGGGTTTGTTTGTGTTTAGTGTGCTTTTACCCATCTTGCCAGGAGCCTTAATTAAGCTCCCAATAGAAAATCAGCTGTTGACATTTTATAATAGGCCTAATTATGACTATGAAGATACACTGGTGTCCATCAAATTCAATGTAGGCCCTACAATAATTGATAAATTACTGATGTAGGCTATGTAGCCTAAATAGGTAGGCTAACTCTGTTTCGCGGAACCATTATGTTCCTTTGGGTTTACCTATTGAAACCAGCATACGAATTTGTAAACTGTGCGCTTGTATTACTTTGCGTTGGTGGTCAATAAAGAAAGAAGAATGAAATAGTCTAGGCCAGTGGTTCTTAACCTTTTCAAGGGAGCCGAACCCCAAGAGAAATCTATGACCACTCACCGAACCCCTAAAGTTTGAACAATGATTTTTTAACTAATGGGAACAAAAGGAAAATTATTGTGCCAAAATGTGATACCATATTAATACATTCAATACATGAACTACTAACAGTTAACTAACCGTACCAACACTACCAATTGCATCTTGATGTGTCCTTTAATTGTTATTAAATAAAAGTCGAAAAATAAAAATAAAATAGCAAATGATTTTTCACTCACACTCACTGACCCTGAATATGTATATATTTCAGAGGATCTCTGCCGAACCTCTGGCACTGGCTCATCGAACCCCAGGGGTTCGGTCGAACATTGGTTAAGAAACACTGGTCTAGGCCTAGCCTATGTCCTAAATTTATGTCAAAAACTTAACAAAGTCTTTGTCCTTACAATAAGCCAGAGAGACATTAAGACAGAGAACGTCAAGCACAATCCGACGCGATACTTGGTTTAAAGTCGTGACAACTTCGATGATTAGGCCTACAATCGACGCACATCGCTGTATTTGCAAAAATTCGACTAAATAAAAACTCTTTGCTTGTACCTGCGCTAAATAAATTTTATATGAGAAGTTGTTGCTATCATCTATGCCTCTCTGGTTGCTATAGGCAACAAGAGAAGTAGCAGCAGGGAACCAGCGTTTAGACGGCGAAAATAGCGTATTTCTGTTTAAAATAAATTATTAGCGCAGTATGTACAAAGTTGTTCAAGTTTTTAATTATTATGTTCTTTAGGATTTTTGCACCACCGGTGTTTTACAGTTCACAGATATAACTCGAATAGGCCAAAGGAAGTATTAAAGTGAACAACGAAAACATGTTTACGTAAGCCTACCAATGGCTATTGTTTGGTTATAAACACCCGCAAAGAATGAATATTCTGGCGCTTTCTGAGCGATAACAAACTTCGATAGAACTGCCATTGCCATCGGTGTCAAATCGCGAGTGTTCAAAGTTCAGGTCGTATGTAGGATCCTACTGGACTGTGGCGATTGAGATTTGACTTGTTCTTTAATTTTTAAGGCGCGACATTAGGCTACATGGACAATGCGTCATAACGATGGGCCGAACAGTGCTATTGTCCTAGTGGGACCAAACTTTCGAGTTGGGATGAAGATTGGTCACGGAAACTTTGGAGACATTCGACTTGGTAAGTCTTACGTGGGCTGCGGGCCTAGTTATTTACTTAGGCCTACTCTGCCGTGTCCAAATTTTTTCAAATAGGCCTATGTATGCATGTAAATGATGTATGCATTCGTTTACTTTAAAAAATGCTGTAAGTGTACATTAGCAAAATTGGCAATACGGCTATACTATAGTCCTTTTGGTTGAGTGAGTGAGACAACAGAACCATAGCAGAGTATCTTTATTAGTGATATCTGTTACTGTTAATTTTTCTCTTATCAAGGCCAGAGGCCTTGATGGATGTTGTACGAGATGGATATCGTATAGAAGACTCTGCACATATCCATGGATGGGTTGAGACGGAGTAGCCTACATGTTGCATCTGACAATGACAAACATAGGCGTAGGGGACATTTCAGCGTTGGGGGGGCAAAAATGAGACTTTTGCCCGAAAAATTTTTCTCGTCCGGCCGAAATCTGAAGAAAAATTTCCGTTACGTTTGCCCGAAAATTCTGACGACCTTTTTCTAGTCATCCGGCCGAAATCTTCTGAAATTTCCCGTTACTTTTTGCCCGAAAGGTTTTTTGTTCGGGCAAGTCTGATTTTTCGGGCAAGAAGACCCGGAAATATAAAAAAGGTAAAAATTTGTTAAACTTTTTTCATTTTCCGGGTCTGCTTGCCCGAAAAATCAGACTTGCCCGAAATTTGGGGGGGCATTTGCCCCCCCTGGACCCCCGCCTCCTACGCCTATGATGACAAATTTGAATGTTTTATCAGAACATTATTTATACGTAATTTTTTTTGCTATAGTTAGACCAGTTGGCGAATGGCGATGTCTTGGAGTTATGAAATGTAAAATTGAGATGGCAGACTGCTTATTTGGTATTAGCATAAACTGCGTCCATTATGCCATACATGTAGATGCAGAGCATGTATTAGTATTAAATTAGCCACACCGCTTACAGAATTTATATGATTAATAGCAAGTAAAAGTTATCTGGTAACCTACAGCAGTGAATTTAACAAGAATTCAAAACGTCACCGTGGGACAACTAATAAGTAGCCCAAAGTAGAGCAAGATTGCCAGGACAAAATTTTCAATTGAGCCTTTGAAAACCAGCCCAAGACCCGCTTTTCGCGGCGACCTGGCAACCCTGAACATTAGATGCAGTTTACTGGTTTAGGATTTTTATACATGAAAAGTGTCTTGCATAATTCTTAGTGTGTGTGTGTGTGTGTGTGTGTGTACAGTGAGTGTAAGTGGGTGTATGGGAGTAGGCATCTGTGTTATGTTTATTAATTATTTCGGATATTTATATGGTGGCACTGTATGAACCTAGCAAAGAATAATTTTGAGTTTTTTAAAAGAAAGGTTGGTTGCAGGTGTAGCTCTAAAAGAAGACCATTCTTAGCCAGAAGCACTATTGTTTATGCCTGTTGTCTTCAACCTTTTCAGTTTCGAGATGTTTCTTCTGTCACTGGTTATCACTCTGATTAGATTGCACTGTGAGAGGCACTTTTTAAATACAGAAATAGAATAGCATTTAAGCAAAATAAACTTTCAAAATTGAACAACTAACATAGCTGCCCATATTCGTAGTTCCATTCCAAGGTACCGTGTAAAACTAATAGATAAATTAAAAGTTACTTTATAAAGCTTATCTAAACAGAAAATAAAACAATCTGGAAGTTCCCAGCAAATTGGGTGCAAAAGTGTAATAATAATGCTTTGTTATTTCTTGTTATTGTTAAACAATTTTTTAAAATTTTCAGGTAAGAATCTGTATAACAATGAGGAAGTGGCCATTAAATTGGTGAGTTACAACCACACACAATATTTATTCCTTATACTTAACTTCAGTTTATCTTTAAAAATTTCAAGATTTTTATATAAATCATTCAACTGTGAAGAAATAGTATATATCTATATATGGCAAATTATAACCCATTGGTTAGGTCAGCTAAATTTAGTATCCTGCATTCAAATGTCTATATGCAAAAATTATGCATATTTATCGACATATGCTCAGATAATAATCTTTCAATAGACTGCTACAGTTTACTATAAACAGTTTTTTTCAGGGAATTAAGCATGTTTAACTGCTAATATTTATATGTAGCCTACTCATGTCTCGATAGTTTGTAGCTTGCTGTGACTAAACCGTAATTTTGTGAATGCAGGAGCCAATGTCTGTGTCCACCCCTCAACTGCCGGGAGAGTTTCGATTTTACAGAAGACTTGGAATGGCAGGTGAATCAGAGTGAAAAGTTTTTAGTCAAATTTCTTTAATCTCGATTTGAAGTACCTGGTTACTTTGAGGTTATGTGAATAAATTAGAATTTACAGTAATAGTTATCTGTGGAAGATATATCATTAGGCTCTTATAAATACTCTGTAAAAAATTATATACATTATACATACACATACTAGCCTACATGCATATGGAGCCATCTTTAATGGACTCGATTTGGTCACCTAGTCTGTTTAACAAGTTTTTCATTTAGAGTAACCTTATTTTTCATGTGCTCTTTTGTAGAGGGAATTCCAACAGTCTATCATTATGGTTCATGCTTCAAGTACAACGCTCTCGTTCTTGAATTGCTTGGTCCATCTTTGGAGGACATCTTTGAAAAGTGCAAAAGGCAATTCAGCGTTAAAACTGTTACCATGATTGCTATACAGCTGGTAAATTGACAGTCGTTGTTCTTATTTTATCGTAAATTTCATCTGAGATAAGTGTTTTAACACTGGGAGAAAAATTGTTGAGAGCCTATTAATGACACCCAGTTACAAATTATTTTCTTTGAGGTGCAAGTGATCCCTTGGGAATTAAGAAATAATTATTGTACAATATAAAAATTCTGGGATGGAAAAAATTGGTGAATTTATAATAATTGTATTTTTATCAATACTATCACTTGTTATTCATTGCTTGTCACTTATTCATTATTTTTATTATCATTGTTACAAAGATTTTTCACACATGATCATCCAGCAATGTGAATTGCAAATGTGAGCTATAGTAGTCAGCAGCTAGTTCCCAAACTTCTCAACCGTTATGCAGGTGCTGCTTTCCATTCGAATTCTTCTTGTAATGTATTATACCATCTTTATTTTGCAATCATCCACGTATTTTATGTGCTTTTGTATTCAGCCCTATGCATCAAACACTCAACTGTCTTAAATACTCAAAGACTTGCTTAGAACAATGAGATAGCCATGTGTGTTTGTGAGGTACTTGGATGGCTCCATATTAATTGTCTTCATAGATACATTCAATTATACATGCGTAAAAGATACTGAACAGTTACGGTAGTTATTTCCTGGAAAACAATATGTAGGTAATAAATATTTAAACTTCTTTCTTTCAGCATGAATGAATTGAACTCTGAGTTGCACGAAATAAGTTCTTCGTCATTTCCAATCCTTGTCCTGAATTTAGAATTGAAACGACATCAGTGGGTGGCCTATACATGTCTACACAAATATGAAGTTGAGATGGTTAAGAAACTGTTAAAACCTTGCAGAAGTTTGTACTTGTATATAGGGTCTTTGTATATATAACTACCTATTCATTTGCTGCACCGTTGTAGACTTATATAAGATATTCTGTTGTTGCTTTGCAGCTGAAGCGTTTTGAATATATTCATTCGAAAGAAATTGTATACCGTGATGTGAAGCCAGACAATTTTGTCATAGGTCGAAAATCTCGGCCAAACGAGAACACAATCTATATTGTAGACTTTGGTTTGTCAAAGGATTACATAATACCGGATACGAAAAAACACATACCTTACCGAGAACATAAGAGTCTTACGGGTACAGCTCGTTACATGAGTCAAAGGACGCATTTGGGAGTCGGTAAGGTGTACTTCTTTTAAAACCAGTTTAAAATTTACATTTTATACATTATCTGAATGTTTGCATTGGTGGATGACATGTTTCCATTTTGCCAACATACGGTAGGTGTACCGTTCTGGTATTAGATAGTTCCAAGCTCTTAGGGGTCATCCATTAAGGACATATGCAGAAAGCAGGGTGGTGGGGTTTGCCCAATGGCAGACTTGGGAGAGGATATAGCAATGAAGACATCTGCATCTAGCTTTGGGTACCTAGAGCATATACCATCTTCCTTTGGCCAGAAAACGGTGTTTTGTGTTTGTTTTAAGTACCACGTCTGTACGCCAAAATGCGGATAGCAATTGGTCTATTAAAGAATATTCTCATCTTATCTTAACTTAACTTAATACATTCGATGGATAAAACAGTATCAGTATACCTTTCCAAATAGCACATTTAGCTATACAAGATCATCTGGGTCTTGATACTTTCTCCAGTATAGATGCTCATCACTGGGGAGGTCAATGTTAAATGCAGACATGTGAGCAAGGCGAGAGAGGAGTCTAAAGTAGACAATTTTTTTAGCGGTCCATCATGGATGACCCCATCTAATCATCTTGAGAGGCATGATCCCAAAGTCAAAAGACTGAGATACAGTTACAACCACATTAACAAAACAACAACTTCAGTAAAAGAAAGTCAGATAGTTTAGTCACCTATCAGGTTGACTTAGCTTAAACTTGCTATGGGTCAACTGTAAAATGAGAAGTGGGACAGATGATGGTGCATTTTTGCAGACCAGGCTGCCATACGGTTGCAGTGTTAAACTTATTATCATCTGTTATTATTATATCATGTGATCTTACTGTGTACTTGTCAGTTTGAATTATGTAAAGTTATTAATTGCTGTTATTATTTTTTTTACTCGAAATACCTCTGATCTCTTGGGATTTCAAAAAGTATCCGTAGATGTAAAAATTCATTCTGGGATGGCTAGAACTCGTCAAGATCAGACAGAACAAAGGTGCCTTGGAAGGGAATGGCATTGAAACATTGGATTAAAATGGCGATGCACTGGAAAAGATACAGCTGGTTTCTCTCGTATCACTGGTTTTACCAGATAGACAGTGCCCCAACTCTGTGATGAAAAATAGGTCACTGCTGTTATTTCCAAATCTATTATTACTATATCATTATTATCATTAAATTATTAACATTATTATTATCTTAACAATAAGCAGACCTGTGCCACTTTAAATTTGAGTCTGCCAGCATTTTATCCATTGTACCAAGTCACCATTAATGGGAGGCAGTTTTGTCTTTCAGAGCAGAGTCGCCGAGATGACTTGGAGGCGCTAGGTTATGTCTTTCTGTACTTTCTGCGAGGTGGCCTTCCATGGCAAGGCCTTAAGATGCCTAATCTTGTTGAAAGGTACAAAAGAATTGGAGAACTGAAGCAGGAGAATACCTTTGAAACGTTATGTACATCATTTCCAGGTATCTAGCTAACTTTGCTGTTATCATTTTTATATTATATAATTATGTATATTTTTCATAGACAGCAAGGAATTAGTATGATTTTTATAGCAACATTTTCCAAACATTTCATTAAGTGTATGTGTATCAGCACGTAATGTGGTACGAACAAGCCCTACTTATGTCAAAGCACTATATTAGTATGTTATCAACAGTTATCTCACATTTGAAATAATTATCATTATTATTCAAGGTAATATACTAACTCATTATTTACCTGATCAAGAACTTCAACAACTATTATTTTTTTCTCTAAATTTATCCTATTGTAGCATTTGCTGGGCTCAACTTAGCACCTGGATTGAAACCTACAGAACCTTGGCAGTCACACAACTTGCATGCTAGAATTAGTAAATAAATCCCATCACTTAGAGAGTAGAATAGCTGATTATGCCAGGTTTAAGATTGACTTAATCATGTATTGCTATAATTTTAGGATCATTAAAATTTTCTGACTTTTGTAAACATTTTCCTATTTGTATTTTGTACAATGTGTACATTGCTCTGTTGATGGATCAATGTACAATGTAAGTTTAAAAGTTCTTTTCACTGAGTGTACTTTTTAGAAGTGCAATTTCTCATTTTTTTAAATTTTTCATGTCTTCTGAACATTCAGCATTTAGAATGATTAAATAAATACAAAATAATAAATACAATGAATGGCTTGCTGCACATGAATTTCTTATTAGAATTTCCCATATATCAGAATTTGAGCAGATCAATTCAGCAACATCATTTTATGCATGACGTGCCATTATATTGGTAAATGCTGTTAGAGTAAAGCAGTCTTTTTGGACATGAGAGCATGAGTTCAAGAAGGATAAGTTTTGCCTAAGCAGTCTTGTGATTGTCTGATTTCAGATGAGTTTCTTCATTACTTCAATTACTGCCATAATCTGGATTTCAGTGAAACACCCGACTACTCATATCTCAGGAAGTTGTTTTATTCCATCTTGACGCGAAACAAGTGGAAGTGTGACTGGCATTTTGACTGGCATGATGCGGCTCTTGTAAGTAGCAGTTAGCATTTAAAAGTAGACAGCTTAGGTTATTAATTATCTTATTTAAAACTTGCACTTAAATAGTGAAATTGTTATTAGATTACATTTTGGGTATGTTGGTATGAAAGGGGCCTTTGTTGTCAAACAACATCTATATTAATAAAGAGAGGATTCTGTCTGTCTGTCTGTCTGTCTGTCTGTCTGTGTGTCTGTCTGTCTGTGTGTTTGACCGGAATGCATTTCGACAGTTTTTGACCTTTTCACTCCAAACCTTCACTACTCTCTCCGTCTCGGCGTCGGACACCCAGTGGAGGGGTTGGCGATTCTCTATAACCATGGGGGTCAGGGTGGGGGGCGAAACCCCCCAAATTTTTTTCAATAAAACGCAGCTATTGATTTCAAACTTTGCACCTAGACAGAGGGCCATCGGAACCACCCAGTGGAGTTGTTGGCGAATTTCCCCCACCATAGGGGCCACGGTGGGGGCGAAAACCCTAAGTTTATTAAACACCTTTTTAAACGCTTGCATGGTCATTATATAAACGCAGCTGATGTAAATGATCTTCCAATCCGCTTTGCTGTAAAGTCTTACTATAATTATAGTCAACTAGCTGAACCCGGCCACGCGTTGCTGTGGCTGAAAAGAGCATTCAACCATCCCTCCCTACCTCCCCCTCCCCAACCCCCTCACCCACCCCTCCCCTTCCCTCTGCCAACCCTCCCCCTTCGCCTGCCCCTCCTCTCTCCTCTCCCTCCCCTGCCCATCCCCTCCCTTCGCTCCCTCTCCAACCCCTCCCCAACCCCTCCCAACCCCCTACCCCTCCCCCTCCCCTCCCACGTCCATCGCTCCCCTCCCCACCCTCTTCGTCCCATTAAACCCTAATTTCACGGGTGGCGTACAGGTGGAGAGGTCAGAGTGTGGTGGGGTGTTGTCGGGTGGGTGAGTTTGGGGTGTGTTGGTGGAGGGTGTGGGGTGGGGTGGGAGCTGGCTTGGGCTGGGGGTTCGGGTGGTGGGGTGGAGGGTAGGGGTGAGTGTAGGATGGGTGGAGGTGGTAGGTGGAGGGCGGAAGGGGTGGGATGGGGCGGGTGAACGAGGTGGGGTGGACGGGGTGGGGTGGGGTTCGGGGGTGGAGGTGGGAATGTGGTGAGAGTGTGGGGTGGAGGTGGGGTGGAGGAGTGGAGGTGGGGTGAAGGTGAGGGTGTGGTGAGGGTGGGGGTGGGGTGAGGTGGAGGGGTGGAGGTGTGAAGCGGGGCGGGTGGAGGGGTGGGTGGGGTGGGGTGGAAGCTTTGGGGTGGAGGTGGGGGTGTGGTGAGGATGGGGTGGAGGTGGCGTGGAGAAGTGAAGCGGGGGCGGATGGAAGGGGGTGGGGTCTACGGGGTGGGGTGGAGGTGGGGTGGAGGTGTGGTGTAGGTGGGTGAAAAGGGTGGCATGGGGCGGGTGAACGGGGTGTGGTGAGGGTTGGGAGTGGGGTGAGGTGGAGGGGTGGAGGTGTGAAGCGGGGCGGGTGCAGGGTGTGGGTGAGGTGGGGTGCTTTGGGGTGGAGGTGGGGGTGTGGTGAGGATGGGGTGGAGGTGGCGTGGAGGGGTGAAGCGGGGCGGATGGAAGGGGGTGGGGTGTACGAGGTGGGGTGGAGGTGTGGTGTGGGTGGGTGAAATGAGTGGCATGGGGCGGGTGAACGGGGTGTGGTGAGGGTGGGGGTGGGTGAGGTGGAGGGGTGGAGGTGTGAAGCGGGGGCGGGTGGAGGTGTGGGTGTACGGGGTGGGGTGGGGGTTTTGGGGTGGAGGTGGGGGTGTGGTGAGGATGGGGTGGAGAGGTGAAGCGGGAACGGATGGAAGGGGTGCTGTACGGGGTTGGGTGGAGGTGGGGTGTGGTTTGGTTGTGGCCTGAGCGGGTCTAATCCTAAATTTCCCGGGCAACGCCGGGTACCCCAGCTAGTCAGTAATAAAAGCTACAATGAACAATGAGGGAAGCAGTAGCTATTGTCTTAAATGAACATGACGGTGCAAATAGCATAAAGTCTCCCCTACGTCTGATTCAGCTAAAGTGCCTCAAAAGGCCACTGAGTTGAAGCGTTGGATAGTTTATAGAGACACAGACAATTATAATTAATATTAAATTTATGTAGTCTCCTTTCAAGAATGCCCACTCAGAAGCGCTGCCAAACCACCCTAGGTTGAACAGAGTTCAGGGTATTGAAAAACAAAGCAGAGTGGCCAGCAGGTATTTCACGAAGCACAATATATTTAGGGATCCCATATCAGGTTGCACGGCTGGACATGGAAAGGCGCAGTACTGCCTGTTGGCTGTTCGTGAGCATAGAACAACGAGCTCAGCTTGTGCAGCTGAGTGGAGAGAGAAGCGGTGCTGAGTGTGTGTGATGGAGCAGCAGAGCTCCTGCAAGTGCAGAGGGACCAGACCGTCAATACAACGCCAGACCAATACAGAGTTTCAATATACTACATGCCATGGATATGGGAGCCAGTGAAGCATATCCCGCATTACTCAGAGAAGGACCCGCTCAAACATGGAAATGCAGCCAACAAGGGTTTGTTATGTGACACAGTTAAATGACAAATCTTACGACACTTCAAAAGCTGGTTACGCTTAATACCTGTATATAAATGGTTAAGAGAATCGGGGAGAGTAAATATTAGTCCGCATAAAGCAACTATTGGGCTCTAAAAGATGCTATTTTATTAATAAATATCCAGATATTGTACACTCAACACATCACAGGAAAATGAATTGATTTCATTAGTCTAATGTTTAAAGTTTTATAAATGAACCTGGTACTATTGCTATGTCAGTATTTTTTAATAGTGCCACTGTCATATGACTACACCAATCACTAGGCACACTATGCATGAAGAACTTGCTCAATGTACTTACAACTAATTAAAATTTCTGAACGAGTAATGTTCACGCTACAGTCAGACATTGCATCATAAAACATAGAATAGCTAAGTACTGGAATCCAATGCCACAGCATTCATTCAGACTCCAATTGTTTCTGAGAGGCTGTGATACTATTTAAATATACAGTGGTTGGTGTTGGTAAAAAATAAGTGGAACCTTACTTTCCAGGAGTTCCCTGTGTTTGAATCCATGGATGCGCAAGACTTGATAGCCGGCACTGCCACGTTCTCAGGAGCAGCTGCAAAGACCAAGACATTGACATCATTACATCAAGCGCCAAGCCTTGTCAATGCTCTCATTCTGGTATGTGCTCTGCTGCACTAAATTCCTAACTTAATAAAGACAATACAAAATTTATGGCTTTAGCAAGAAAACCAACACAAATGCTGAGCAGTCCTAGTTGCAAAAGAAATTCATGCAGCATACTGATTCTGAATCAGATTGTAGATTTGACATCTACAGCATTCAGAATCCGTTCTTATGTTGACTCTGTACCATTAGATTTCTTACTGTCTAATATCATATTATATTTAATATATGCCATCAATGGTCAGACAAGACAGACAACGATGGGCCTAAAATTTAAAAAAATTTAGAATAGAAAATTCTAGAGACACATTATTGCTGCATAACTCAAAGCTCCATGGTGAATAATGGAAGGTTACTGAAGAAAACAAAGAGGAAATCATGCGTTGTGTACAGATTTTCGTAATGTGAAACCACGTCACTTCACTCTCTACCTTTAATTATATTGAGTTGATAAATGAAAGTCGAGTATGATGTTGACAGGGTGGAGCAAATTCCAGTATTCCGGGTTCCGAAGAGGCCGACCAAACCGAGGGAGCAAAGCTTCGCGAGGCATTTCGATCAGCTGCCAAGAACAGCATTCTGAACAAACAACGACCAGCCGACGACTCTGAGGTCAAAGATGATGAAGAAGACACTACCACATCTATACTGTACGAACAGATTACACTTCACAAACCATCATCAAGTCGCATGTAACGTCATGTATTAACCATAGATGTAAAAAAAACCGATGGAAATGGAATAAAAAACGTTAACATAAAAAAAACATAACATACGAGAAGAGAAAAAAACAGAAATGGAAAATAATTTGACTTTGTTTAATCAGAAACTGCATTTTTAACTTAAAAACTTTGTTTATTCAAATTTTTTTCTTCATCTGCAAATTACACAATTTTATTAGTAGACCAAAATTCATTATTTATAAGTGATATTAATCTACAACAGATATTTTTTTCTTATGACTGTTTAGTAAGAAATTGAGAAAAACTAAAGGTATTGAAATCTTTTCAAATTTAAATAGTGAACATCTTTTAGCTAGCCCGGAGGGTTTGCCAATGGTAATGAAGTGTTAGCGACTCCATTTTCAAGGCCTCGGCATATGAGGGTGGTGGCCAATCCTCTCCCTCACACCTTCGGTAGTGTACTCATCACAGCTGAGTTGGCTAGCGGTTGTTTGTGGAACAGAAATCTCGTTGCAAATTTCTGCCCCAGCGGGGAATTGAACCCCTTACCTTTCGGTCGACAGTCCAACTTGCTAACCACTGTACTATCGAGCACTTGTTTGAACTGTAATTCAATTTATTTTGCACCATTTTTATTAAAATAAGCAAGACATTGTGTATCTATTATATTCTATTTATAAATTTGTAATGCATCCACAGTGCACACCAATCAGAGGCGCACCCAGTGCGAAAGACCCAGAGAGTAGTTTTAAGATGGCAAAAAGATGTGATGCGGGTACCAGCTAATAACAAAGAACCTGTCAATGTCCAGAGAGAGAGAGAGCTGTTTTGTGCTGTTAACAAGTCTAAATTGCAACTTTATATTTTTATACAAGCAAATATTTCTGCTACACTTCTGACAAAACGTAATGTATGCTAAGTGGTTCCTCGAGACATTCTACCTTTGATGGACCAACGACAGATGCATTGAAAATTCTACCACGAAACAAGAGATCCGAACATTTAAACTTGTTCTAATTTCTTCCTGTACGTCTTATTATGTTTCAGATGTTTCTGCTGTAAATGGATGAAACGGAAAAGATGAAATTGTCCATTGTCTGCACTTGCAACGGCCATTTTCGGTCCTCTTCAGTTGCTCAGAACAGAGTGAACAAGCAGCAGACGGTGGAGCACAATCTCGAAACGCTTCCTGTTGACTCGGTATTAAAAAGAAATGGAAGTCTTAGGACCGTGATTGCTGTAGGCTCTGGTGTTGCTTTTTGGTAATAAGACGCTGTTTAGATATGCTTCTTTCCCTAAATCACACAATTGCTCAACTATTTTGAACAGAAAAACTTATTTAAGATGTAGCATTTGCCTATAATTTATATGTTCAGAGGAGACTCGCTAAGTTACACATATTCCAAGTTTACGGAAAGTAGATGTCTTAAACGAAAATGGACCATTGACAAAAACATTTCTTAAATGGGTGTATTTTCTTTACAATGTTTGCAAGGAAGTTGGTTCTAGAGGTTTTAAAAAACTTATTTTCACATATCCTTAGTGTTCGAAGTGCAAAAATCGTATTATGACGAGATATTACAGAGCAACAAAGACAGTCTCCAAAAAAAAATATTGTAACTCACGGACGTTATTTGCCAGTGCATAAAAAACACATGTATAGTACCTCGAACAATATTGCTAACAAACTTTTAAAACGCTATTTTAAAAACCTGTAAAGAGAGATTTGTATATGTACTATATACTTGAAACACTGGCATACATCTTCAGCTTTTAATTTACCAGTTTCATAGTATTTGACCAAATCGTTTAAGCTATCAGATTCGAATCTGTAATGGCTGATATGTCGACTTTGCAGTGTTAGACTTTTGATATTGGTAAAGTTGATGTTAAGTGAATGTTTCTGTAAACACAAAGCACTGGTTTTGTTGATTGCTATCATGGAAGATTTACTCATGTGCAGCTATTTAATGGGTCATCAATTTAGGACGTCCTAAAAACAATGGAAAAGGAGGGAGGATTTCCCAAAAAGGCAGACAAGGTGTTATGTCCAATGCAGATGCCGGCACCTGTTTGGTACAGGTTATTTCGGTACAGTCTGTATCGTAAAAACCTACTACAGTAGATCAACAAACAAACTGACCGAGTTGGATATAATTAGATTCCTTTTGCTTGATGCAATGTGCCCCACCCTGTAGCACATTTACGATGCACAAAAAAAATGGTAGGCCTTAGTCATTGTAGCATGGATGTCCATAAAGAGAATAGGAGGTAATGTCAATGGCAAGGTAGAGAGGGGACTGAATAGGTCATTAATCCTGGACGTCCTTTATGGATGACCCCTGCAGGTGGTGATACAACCAAGTTCAATATAACCAAAGACAAGAGAGTTTCAGAAGAATACAACTGACTGACTAGTTTTATAAACTCAACAGCATGAAAAATGTGTTAACATATTTGACAATGAACGTTATTTAATGCAAGCATAGTTAAGTTTGGCCATCTATGGAACGATTAAGTTAAACCAAGAAAGGTCCATCAACACTTCTTCAGTTTCATTAGATTAACATAAAACACGGTACACTCTCGTTGCAAAGGTCTTTTATGTTCTGCTCTGGAAGACGACAGTTGTTTCTCGCCGTCTGCTTAGCAAACATACACTGCTGCTTCTAAATTCCATCGCCAAAAATCAGTTCCAAAGCGAGGTTGATGTCTCCACCAGATTGTTCGAGGGCTCGTCTAGCAACGCCTTCGTCTGTTATTCCCATGTCTCGAAGCTGGTCCAGCTGCGACTAAAGCACAATCAACACAACGCTCAAAACACTGGTAAAATATCCAGAATTTCATATCTAGTATAATTAGCATCATGTGCCCATCATTTCTCTGTACAGAGTGTTGCCGCTTGCCACATTATGTGGTCTAGTGGATAGCATGTTTGACAGTCAATTGAGAGGTGAGCGGTTCAAATCCATCCAGGGCAGAAATTTGTGTCGAGATTTCTGCTTAACCTGGACATGAGTACACGTACCGTACACTGTCGGTGGGGAGATGAGACAGCGAGGGAGTATCTTGGACTACTTCAGCATCCTCTCTTCGTGCACTATGCTCACGTGACAGACGTGATCTCGTTCCACGACCAAGGATTGTTCAAGTGGTCAAAACTTAACCTTTTGCCTTCATTGGTCTCACGCTGTAGAATCAGCTCTCTCCACTGACACGTTCTTCGTTATTGACCCAAATCACATCTTTTTGCTGTCTCAAAACTACTCTCATTTATCTGGGTCTTTCACACTGGGAGCGCCTCTGATTGGTGTGCACTGCGAGCGGCGCTTTATAAACTCAGATATACAATAAAACACATTTGAACTGCACACGATCAACTGCATAGATAAATTTAATTAATTACCCGATTGACTACAGAGGATGCAGCGGGTGGATTGAGATTACCGCCAGCAGCCATCATCATTGCTTGCTGAAAGAAGTCGCTCGTTATGACGCCACCAGCATTGTTACCCTGTGCCGCCTGATTTGCATTCGGATTCATGTCGTTCAGATCCATATCCTCTTCGTCGTCATCCTCATCGTCTGAAGCTCGGTCGAGAGCGTACGCTTGAGTCGTATCTACAAGCATTCGACACCATTCAATCAGATCTGAACTGCGCTAAATTGCAGACTCAACCAATCAAATAATAATGTGCAGTAGATGTATGAAGTTACTTGGCATTCAGCTGCACTTCTAAGAAAACTTTAATACACTCTGTCACCCCAGTCTGTAGGACAAAGGAATCAGCAAAACAATGATCTCTGTCATAACTGCAAAAAGTTGACAGCAGATTATGTAGCCTGCCAGATACAAAAATTCATAACAATTACAAGTACGTTCAGATTCAGTGACGGCACCAGCTATGCAATTTCAAAAGGTCGTGTCAGGGTCATGAGAGCTATTCAGCAGGTTGAACTTTCACCGTTGAAGCAATTAAATCTGAAGAGATTTACAAATTTCAAAGAATTTTTGGCAGGTCATACGGCAGGTCAAGAGTAAAACAGGCAGGTTGGTCAAATGACCAACGACCTATGGTAGCACCATCATTGTTCAGAAAACAATAGAGAAAAAGCATGTCTTGCTCTGCTGCATTTACATTTACAGACCTCCTGAGCGACTCGGTTGGTCTGGTCTTGCACGTGCTGCTTCCTCACTTATTGTTGCAATCACGTGAAGTGCAGCATGGCCAAACGCAGGATGAGCGTCTACAATTCTACAAAACAACAAAGTTCCTACATTTAAGTTTCGTGACGCATTTAAATCATATCGTAATTTAGGTCAGCATAACTTCAGAAAAATGTACTGTTTACATTTGTTCAACTTGATATACATTTCTATTTACTTTACCATTGCACTTGATTAGATTGCTTAGACAGGAATGTACCTATCAACTTAGGAGGTGCTGCATAAATGTTTACTACAGATATAACAGTACACTTAAGTATCTTCAAATCTTCAAAAATATCAACTATATGATACTCACTTGGTCAGCGTGTCTCTGTCACTGCTTGCAGCCAAAATGAACATTTCAATGTCTTGTACCAAACCTGCAACCATAAATTCAATCCAAAATTAAATCACAAATGAACAGAAACAGTACTAGGCAGAGGCTGGATTTAGTGCCAGCACAGATTAAGCATATTATTAATTGTACTTCTGAGCAAATGAGAAGCTCAATTAGTTTCCTGCAACTCAAAATAAAGTCTGCACTTAAGAGAATATTCCACTCTGAGAAAAACAAATCACTCTCACCCAAAGCGAGTACATCTTGGCTGAGGCCGGGTGTCGTTGCAATCAGATTCTCTACGTAGCCTTCGTTTTTTAAAAGCTCCTCCAACTAACAAACAAAACACATAACTCAGTTCTAAAAGCACATATATAACCCTATGACAATTAGGTCAGTCACCCAGAGTCCCAGGTACTTGCTCAAAGAGTAGCACCCAAGGTCGTGAATCACATATTATCTAAAATCCTCACAAAAAAGCAAAAAGATCATTTTCGGCAGATTGCTCTATTGGTCGTGAGATTGTCCTGCTTTACTATATGTACATGTAAAGTGCAGTTGTCTACAACTTTCGAAGTCAAGGGTATGTTGTATCAGGCAGAAGTTGACAGTCATAATAATCAGCTAAAGCATATATAACAGAAACAGAAAATAGTGCATAAATTTAACTTACTAAAATGTCACATGTACCGGTAGGCCGAAAGATATTGTGGACTACTGGGTACGAAAACAACTTTAACTAACCTTAAACCAAGACATTTGAAGTGGATATAATTCACAATGCTCAGTGAGTTTCACAATTTATAAATTTATTATCCTAAGACAGAGTTACAGCTAGTCAGGTTTCCACAGAGGAGGGGTTATGGGTAGTTTGGAGGTAACAGAAAAAACTGACAACTTCTAATTAAAATTAATTAGAACTTTCCCCTCAAAACTATGTGAACAAGTAAGAAACTGAAATATTGATCAGTTTTCATGCCATAGTTGAAATAAAAGTCGATGCAACTTCACAATGAAAAGACAGACTCAATGTTATTAATAATCTTTAGTAATTCTATAACTTTATAATCCAGCAAAGAGTGATTTCAAGGAAGAGAGTTACAAGAAGTTTTAGAGGTTCACGGTTTTAGCTCGGTGTAAGACTTAGCAATGGTCACAGTCTACTTTCTCAACTATACATGAACATATAATTATCAAGTCCTATCACTTAAAGCAGTGGTTCTCAAAGTGGTGGTCCGCGGACCGGCACCGGTCCACGGAGTCCTGATCGCTGGTCCGTGAAGAAGTCTGAGTGTGAAAAATAAATTATAATTATTTATTTATATATTTAAAATTGTGAAATTATTCGAATTGTTGTTAAAAATTTGTTCAAAATTCTGTTTCAAACTTAAAAAATACATCACCAGTGCCCTATTTTAACTTGCCAAATGGCTGTATAAACAATTTTTATTAATAAAAATTCCTAATTATAAATAACTCTATAATTAGTTTTTATACTAAATAGTTCGCTATTGTTAGTGCTTGCCACTAAAAAAGTTAGCGGTCCGCGAGCTTCCCAAATAAATTATTGCCGGTCCGCGGCCTGCAGAAGTTTGAGAACCACTGACTTAAAGAATAAAAAATAAGAAACTAGCAGCTAATGTATACATGCAAACAAAACTGTAAGAAAGCATTTGTGTATATAAGTTTAAAAGAAACTGTCATGACTTACAATGTGCCGTTGAGATTTGTGAGCGATGACAGAGACGGCCGCTCTTCTCAGCTGCTTCAACTTGTCAGTGCCAATAGATTCTGAAATGAAATTACTCTCTATTATGTCTTTTAGTCTGGCATGACTCACATGGTGCTGAAGTAACAATGAGGAAACAAACATTCACTGCAAAGCATATCTAAATGGAATTTGAAAAACGATCTCCTCGCTACATCAATTGTTGATGACATATGACATTCTTATTGTAAGATTGCGATAAGGAGACTGTCGCTTTATTACAAGGCTGTCATAATAACTTTCCTTAACCTTTACCACTCATGTGTCCGCTCTCAACGGACAAATTTGGGCCGATTAATTATTAATCTGAGTGGTAAGGTAAGTGTCATTGTTTGTGAATTCCTTTGACATCATATTATGATAGTGGTGCTATAAAAGTTAGATTAGCAGTAACCAAAAATTCAACTCACCTACTTTCTGGTTTTCATTTGCCGTTTTCTTAATTGCATGTACAGTAGAACCTGGTTTTATGCCGTAATAATCAAGTTTTCTGTTCTCCCTCAGACAGAGACCACAGTACAATAGTTCTGTCAGAAACGAACAATTTTAACTTAACATTTTTATGTACGAACAAGAAATCAATATGCAGCACTTGCCATCTTGATTAAGCATTTCGCAGCTTTAAAGAAATATGAGGACAATGAAACAAAACATTAATAATTTCGGTATATCTTTCTGGTTGCCTGCATTGAGCACTCTAACATTCTCTTCCAGTCTGACATAATATTATTGCTTTCAATTATTTATTTATTTATTTATTTTAAGCATTATTCACAATTACTATCAGTCTATCATTATTTTATAATTTTTAATTCTTAGTCGCATAAGCCAAGACGAAATCCAAACAAATAACATATCAAACATACACAGCCTGCAGCAGAAACAAAGAATAAGTCCGATATTTGATGAAAACTTAGCAATATAAACTCCAAACTTATAAACTATTGAAGAACTTCTGCATTTAGACAAAATAATCCGCCGCGATGACAAAGGCAGATGAAAGACCGACGTGGCCGCTAAACATGCGCAGAATAATTTAACTATGGTTATTAGCAGCCGTGTTTATAATAAACTAACAGTGCAAGACAAAGAAATCAACAAGGTAACAAAAAATTAAAATAATTACCGAATTCGCCAGAAGGTAGATTGAGTATTTGAGAGGCCTTCTCTTTAAACGCGACTACATCAGAACTGAAGTCTACTAATTCAATTTTGTGGCGAACACAACAGTTGTTTGTTCTCGAGCATAATACAACGCCTTCCATTTCCCCTTAATAACTGCTTCGTCCTTTACTTTGAATGAGATTAATCAATTTAGTGAGTGTTGTATAATAAATCGGAGAAAAGCGTAGCTGGCGATTATTATAAAGTAAGCAAGTCTAATAATAACATAATCATCACGTCGTCGTGACCGTGACCATGCTGTGCTCAAGAATCAACATGGATGTTATAACAAAGACTATTATAGCCTGAGAAATTAATGACTTGCAAAATAAGACAACGTTGCTTGCAAGGGTTAAAAAAATATGAAGTTGAATAAAATTTAATTATGTGGTCATTGTAATGTGTTGAACAAAGCATCACAGTCAGTTATAAAAATGTTGGTTGTGGAAAAGCAAGGCCTACATAAAGCAAATTAGATAATTCCACAGTAATTTTACGCTGTAGGCCTAATTAAGGCTTAAAGTGTGGTTGCATGGACGGTCATGGACGGCGTCCAGGCACTTATTTTAAAATCTAAATGACGCCCTGACACTCATTTTTTCAGCAGAGCCTGGAGAAGTGATGAGCGTCCAGGCACTAAGTCTTTTTTCTACACTTTAAGCAAAGATATTTAGAGTCTGAAAGAGTCTTTGCTTTAAGTAGGCTACTGACTGTAACAATGGGCTACAGCGTACATAGTAATAGCTTAGTGAAAACAATTGTAGAATAATTTGCGAACGTGAGTTTGATAATTCAGTTGATAAATTCCAGATACACATGAAATGATTTGCCCCCTAAAGTAATAGCATTTATTATTTAATTACAATAATTTCATAATATGCTTTAAATAGTAGGTAAATAAATTCCCTGTTCTATAGTTTGGTATTCGTGGCTACAGCTGGCGGCTCTTGCGGAGGAGGAGGATCAGTTTCTGTCACGCAGGTTCCTTGCATTGAGTTGTTGGTTGATTGTCTGAGAGTAGGTTTTAACAGGTTGTGAAAGCGATTTCAGAGTTAAAGCGTAGCCATGGCGGAACACAGAAAATTCTTTGTAGGTGGCAACTGGAAGCTGAATGGAACGAAAGCCAGCATCGATGAAATCGTCAAGGGACTGAACGAAAAGGGACTGAACCCGAAAACAGGCAAGCGACTGTGTCGATAGGGTTTGGCTGTGGTCTTAATTCATTAACGTTTTAAGAATTTCATCTTTGCACTCGTCGTGTCATAGCCGTTATGACGGAAATGGCCTAGTTAGCTTTAGATTTAATCTACTACTCGGTAGTATTAAAATTTGTAGACTTATTTTCGTAGAAACAGGCATGCTAAATTTGAACGACCTTGGCTTTCGCGTGAAGGTCATGGTCGATTGACATACATTAGAATGTGAGAGACAATCAAACAAAACCTGTTTAGAGAACTTCAAACGCTATTGTACAGGTTGAAAGCTTACATTTGTCGCTGGAGCAGTCTGTGAAGGTGTATTTTGTGAAGTGAATATTTTCATCACTTTGGTATTGCTACAGACTAGCAATGCTTTACTTATGATTAAAATTTGTGTCTGGACCTTGTTACTTTCCCAGCACAAAAAAATTATAAAGGCTCTTTGCTGGTGACAATATGGAAATTGATCTAGGAATAGTATTGAAAAAGGCAAAACTTTATGCTGAAAAATCCATTTTAACAACTGCTCGTGCACAATTATTTTTGTTTTTAATAAATTCCAAAGAATGCTTTATTGAACATTTGAAATTTATATGACCTGCCAAGTTTGTCTTAAATGGAAGAGCTGTTTTTTTAGTCAAGTGTTTAAAGTAGGACTTTTTGGGATTGAGTTTGACACATTGAGTGCTGAGGGCAAGATCTTATTTTTGCATTAAATGCTACCAAGACTTCTATCTAGTTTTACTTGGAATTCTAAAAAATGGAGATACGTCAAGATAATTCTCAGGCGACGATCATGTTGTCGTATTTTTCAGTTTGTCAGATGACAATAACCAGTGTATGATCCAATAAGAATGAACCAGGGTGCATTCAATCATTATTTTGATGTTTAAATGGCATAAATAGTTAGCTGGTATCATTTGGCAAAATCCCAAAATCATTTGTTGCTAATTCAGACTACTTTTTTGTTTGTTTTAGAGGTTGTTGTCGCTCCACCTGCTGTTTATCTGTCTTACGTTCGAGAGAAGCTTGATAAGCAGATTGGGGTTGCTGCTCAAAATAGTTACAAAGTGGAAAAGGGAGCATTCACTGGTGAAACGAGGTATTTGAATTTATTTGGACATGTTAAGTAGTCAAATTCATTCTATTATTTTTGTATGCATGACTTTTTGATGATATTTCTAAATCGGGATGTTGTTTTATACATGGGAGCTATAAAAATCCCTTAGAGTTTTCAATTTTTCATATTCATGTGCACTATTTAAAATGCCCTCACAGAATAACAATGATCTTCAAGAAAGATCTTCATAATGACGTAACTCTGTTGTTCATGCTAGTTGCATTTATTGGAATTGTTGCTAAGCTGAAGCCTTTCTTCAATGACGAGTTTCGAGTTTGTACAACAATGCTTGGACGCAACTGCTCAGTTTTGATGCAAGATAAGTTGATGCAAAGCACAGTGTTTTAATTGCATACCACTCCATTTATGGTAACTTTCTTCAACCTGAATAGTAGTTGACACGGGATGGATTTTGGGCTGCAGCACAGATGTCATCTGACCATGGGACATTCCCAGTTTGGATCAATCAAGTTTCCACAGGCCTATTCTAGGCTCTTGTTTCAAACTGGTGATTGGATTTGGCTAGCTGTGAAACATCGAATATGAACTGTTATTTGCGAACTGGTGTAATCTTTTACAGAGAAGGGCAATTGAATTTGGTGAATGATGATTTGTAATTGTTAATTGTGTGATGTTTCAGTCCTGCTATGCTCAAAGACATCGGAGTTACCTGGGTGATTCTCGGCCATTCAGAACGCAGACACGTTTTCGGTGAAAGCGACGCTGTGAGTATCAGTAGCAATAATAAGAGTAATAATGATCCAAGAACTTCTATAGAATTACGGTAATAGTGCTTGAGGTATCGGTTAATGGTCGCTACTAAAGCAAAGTCATTGTGCACTCTGAATTTTAGGGTTAAAAGCAGAGTTTTGAATTGCAAACACACAGAAACAACCTGTGTAGGAAAAGTCCAGAAAGAGATGCGTTTCTAGTCACAAGCTGAAGGTCCAAACAGACTTGACATGGAGAACATAATTTGTCAAAAACAGAGTTCAAGAGTCTGGGACCATTTTCAAATGAAGTGCACTTGCCAAGCGTGGTTCTTGTTGGTATTGTCAGGTATAGATAGACAGAAGTCTTGGTTGAGTAAGGTCCTGGAAGTTGGTAGAGAGTGAAGGTACTGAGGAGTGAAATGTCTAATCCTGTATTTGACTTGCCCAGTTTAGAAAATTGTTTACTTTTTGTGTCGGCAGCCAGTACAATAGAAATGAAATAAATGTATCTTATTAACACTAATCTGGTTGCAAATCTTTTTAAAAATTTCCTTTTTTCTGCTAACCAAAATAAATTTTGTCTGATAGTAATATTTAAATAAAAGTGAGAAGTTTACGTCTTTTCTGTACAGATATGTTCATTTAGACATTTGTATTCCTTTTAAGAATCTTTCAAAAACATGGTTATTTAAATTTTGAAATGTGTTATATGCTAGCTAATTGGAGAGAAGGTGGCTCATGCTTTGTCTGCTGGAATTCACATTCTGCCGTGCATTGGAGAAAAGCTTGAGGAGAGGGAGGCCAACAAAACAGAGGAAGTCTGCTTTAGGCAGCTCAAAGCCATCACAGGTAGTAGGCCACGATGTTGTAGTTGATTATGCTGCTCTTCACTTCCTCGATAAAGTGGAAAACTTTACAATATTTCTTGTAAGAAAAATGTTGTTAAAGCCCGACTTAGCTCTTTTCTTGACTCCAAAGAGTCCACAAAATCAGACCTTTACATTGAGACAAGCACCCATCCCTCCCAGAATGCAAATGAAAATAAATCCTCATTCTGTATCAATGCTCCAGATCAGCATTTATTGATAAAGACAGCTAATGGCTGAACATTGACACCATGATCCAATTCATATGAGCCAAGGTATTCATTGCCGTCAAGCAAAAAAATACACTGCTCATTTCCTTCACAGTTTTCAGACATCAGAATCTGTTACTAATGCAGTTTTGAGCTATCGGACTTGAATATCATTGAACAAGTTTCATTATGGGTCGAATCCATTTATGTATATATATTATTATATTTATTTAGCTAGAACAGTCTGCACTTGAAGACTACATATAGTTTGCTGCTTTTCTATTTTGAGACGTCAAATTGTGGTTTTAGATAACATCAAGCAAACCGATGACTGGAAACGAGTTGTGATCGCATACGAACCAGTCTGGGCAATTGGAACTGGAAAAGTGGCAAGTCCAGCGCAGGCGCAGGATGTGCACCACAGCCTACGCAAATGGTTGGCTGATCACGTCAGCGCTGATGTGGCCAAGTCGGTCAGAATTCTTTATGGAGGCAAGTATTCTCTCGTGAGATGTTCTGTTAGTAAGTAGCCTCCACTGTAGAGCCGCCACTGACTAGCTCCAAGATTTGTTAACAAAAATTCAGAAAATCAGAACTTAAATGCAATGGTAGGAGGTTCAAGACAGAGTGGTAGCAGACTGATATAATTAATTGATAATTATAATAGGCTGTCATGCCATTTATAGTTTGCAGTCTGTGTGCCATTGTATTCTGGAGCATTGTTGTTTTCAGAGCAGACTGTTTAACAGAGAACATGTGGATTAATGTTTTGCCCTCCATATAAATTTCTTTTAGACTAGAGTTGAGGCACATGATACTGGCTGGAAAAGTATTTTTTTGCAAGTTCTTTCCTGCTTATAAAGACACGAGTCGGGATTGTTGTAAATGATTGTAGGTTCGGTAACATCGGAAAACTGCAAAGAACTTGGAACACAGCCGGATGTTGATGGTTTCTTGGTTGGCGGTGCAGCACTGAAACCAGAGTTCATCAACATCATAAATGCTCGTCAGTGAATGACTCGTCCGTGAGTTCTGGTCACCAGTAACAGATGACGACATCGTTTTTTCCCCATAACCATTCTCCACAGAACAAGGACAGTTTACAATTGTAGCTCTGTATGATCTGTTGCCAAGTCCTTAATCCCTGAATTTACTATAAACTGCTTAAAGCTGGGATATTTGGTATTGTGTAAGGTTGGGTAATTTATGTAGAACGTGTTTGTAAGGGTACCAGTATTTGAAGGCTTGTAGATACACAATCCTTTTCTCCAATCATGTTGATGCATGTAAAAGTGTCTGATGTTGTAAGTGTTGTTTGCATTTTATTTGTACTAAGTATGCTGAATGTGAGAAGTTGTGAAAGATCTTGTTCGAATAAGACTTTGTTGGGTGAAGATACAATGGAAATTAGCGACAGTTTGCTTAAGCATGAATTTATTTACGGTACATGGACATGATGGTATTGCTGGAGTATTTTTTATGAATTGCTTTCCAGCATAAATTTATTTACATGAAGTAATGTCGTGACATGTCTGTGCATTTCCGGTAGCGCAATGCTACTAGCCTAATAATGCAGTATGCTTGAATAAATCTGGGACAGGATGCACGAAGCTAGTCTGTTAGAACAAACTATCTGTTTTTACATGATACAATATGTTTTGCATCACAAGATTTCCTGTGAACTGTAGTGTAGCTATTGGTCCATAGCACAATTGATGTAACCTACAGATTTTATGGAATGACTTCCTTGAAATCTGTTCGCTTAATCTTAATTTAACGATTGTTATTAATCATGTAAACTGAGGTTTTGGTAAATCTTGCTAATGATTAAATTGAAAAACTAATCTGGAAATTGAGTTATTCTCGATAAATCGAAAAAATTGAAACTAGTCGTCAAGAATATTTGTAATCCCTTTTGGTCTTCATTTATTCACAACTTGGAATGGTTGTCCCATTTATAGGCAACCTGCTTGACATGGTTGTTACAACAAAACCATTTTAGAATGATTCTACACAACAGAACGTCGCAACAATGCCAACATTTTGTAGATATTTGTATATCAGTGACCAATTGGTGTTAATCAGCAGAAAAGTAAAATAACAGAATTAACCTTTATTAACATTGCATTAACCTGAAATAAATTTTAGGTCATGACCAATAGCTAGCTACCTGGCTACAAGACAGAATTACTAAAAGTGGAATGAAAACGAGAAAGACAATACTACCAACGTCTAAATGAATTGTTTCAGTCCAAACAAGCGCCTTGCCACTAGACAATGCTTAGATGCAAAATCAATGAACAATGCCTAAATGTGAGTAGGATTTTCCCATCACAATTCATTGTTAAGCATTGCAACAGCTGTGGCTTGATGGAACGAATAAAAACAAGTCTATCTTGACTGGAACAGAACAATATATGCATAATAAAAGACACTGGGCATGTTTTGCACAGACTCGAAGATTTAAAATTCTGTCGTATTAAATGCTCATACAGCAAGCTCAATTCATTTCAAAAGCATTTGCAGCTTGCATATCTGTGAAGCAACCACCAGCAGCTTTCTTTATTTATGCAGTTCTACCAACTAATTTTTTTGACAAATGGGTCTGATACTTAATAGTGTGGACTGTGGAGTATAAGGATTTATAGATCTATGAAAATCTACATAAGAGCATTGGGTGTGCTCAACCCATGAAGGAGGTGCATAAGAGCAAGTTACCACAAAAAATGCTGGTAATACAGATCGTAATGTAAAATATGTGTCTGTGAAATTTATTTGCTACACAACCCTCAGTTTAGACTCTAGTGCTATAATGAAATCCAGTCTGCTTATCCAGGCTCCGTACTAGGTCAGAATAGAATCCTGAAGACGGTTGAACCAAGACATGCTAAGGTGAAATCATGCATGGGTGGTGGCCATGCAATGACACAAAAGTGGAAAAGCTTGAAGTTTGGCTTTACAGTCCGAAATTCTGCGGAGAAATGGCAAGCAGAAGAGTGGTCAGATTGATGTGGGACAGAGGGGAAGGGGGGGGGGGGGGCTGAGCAAACTGGTGGGAAATCTTTCTAGAGTTTGTTCAAAGTGCTTGACCATTGTAGGATCTGCTGCAGAATTCGAAGGAGTCTGAGGTCAAGATCGATGGTGTGGTGAAAAAATATCTTAGACACAAGTCTAGTAGAAGAGTCTAGTAGAAGAGGTCAAAGCTGCACAAATGGCGTAATGATAAACTGAATAGTGTACATTGTACATACATGCAATTAATACCTGCATTACGACTTATCGGGTACACTTGTAATGATTAAATTATTTCATTTCCTTTGATCTGTAAAGCTCTGTAGATGTACATTATACTTGTAGAGACCTAGTGTTATAGAATCGCACACCTTCACTTTCCATCTCATTCACAAGTCTCTTCCTTTGCTCTTGCTTTCTTCATCTATGACGGGTATAAGTAAGGGTTTGGTACATGTATAGAACAGGTAAAGTATTTCAGCAAACACTATCTGATCCAAACCCATCAGCGGTCAACATTAGGGCTTAAAAGGTTCATGTACAATAAATCACCAACGAATGAATGCCACCAACTCACGCTCGACTTAACCATCAACAGCTTGGGATCAAAGCACAGGTACAGATATTTCAAAAAGAAATTTTAATCAACTGATAATAACAGTTATGTATACATTTGCTCAAAATGCCAAACCCTTCCGACTGATTGAGAAACAAAAATCGAATGCATAAAGAAGGTAGAAGACACAACACAGACAAGTATGCCTGTGCTGACACAGACAAGTATGCATGCGCTGACGCAGACAAGTATGCCTGTGCTGAAGTCAACGAGTACATAGAAACAGAAAATTGGAATTTCAGATAAACTTGTGAATCAGACAAAAACTAACAGTGTTCTACATGCAGATACTAATGAAACGATAGCATAATTAATAATTATATCCTACAGAAAGATTAACACCTTGAATTAAAAAATCTTGCTCAAAAGCAGGTTTTGGTGCCGCTTGAATTATATCACTCAGACCGACCAAATACTGACTTCTTTCAAAACTATAAAGTTTAAACGGATGGCAAAAAACAAAGCATGCATGTTAAATGTTCAGCAGCATTGCTAATCCATCACATTCTCATTTGCATTTTTTTCACCTGATTGTTTTAGCTCTAGATCACGCATTGCATCATTTTTTGAGATCCAAACATCACCAGGACATGTTCGCATTGCTCACAACGAACATAAATTATATCCAGGTGTTCGCAAACACAGATGGCCACTCACACTGCCACAAACATCATCTGCTAAAACAAAATAAGCCGGAAAGTGCCAGAAAGGTGGGTGAATCTCAATTGAAGATTTCATGTAATAGACTACGAGGCTCTAAAATGATAAGGGTCTGCCCACATATTATGTACGCACGGAGGGTGGAGTCACCGGATTTGGGCGATTTGCATGCGGGGGGGGGGAGGGTTCCTCGACAAAAGTATGTGCGCAGAATAAATCTCTAATAACGACGTCCACTTTAGACTATTTACAACTCCGTTATTATCCTGTAGTCATCTGATGGCATGTGATTACATAATCATCAAATTTTGTTGTCTTCTAAACAGTAAACCACAAGTGTTAAATAATTTTAGCTAGCGAAGAATATGATGTTTAACCAAACTAAATAGTAGCATATGGTAAAATAAATGTTCTATGGACAACTTTAGCCAATTAACTTTCGTAAGTGGGGGCGGGTATAGAGAAGCGTATTTGTACATATGCATATATAGGAGGGGGTCTGCGAGACATACGAGTTGCAACAGGGGTTTACGGCAGTCAAAATACGATTTTTTGCGTACATATTATATGGATGGACCCTTTTACTAATTAAGCCAGAAACCATTTTTAACAGTAGGCTACAACAGCAGGAGTTAACCGAATCCAAGTTTGTGGGATGATGATGATGATGATACTTCAGATTTCTCCAAAAATGATTATCCTCTGGTTTCACAGTAACACATTCTATAATTTCTACAGACTTAACACAGCAAGTTCTTAGTCAAAATTCTCCCACATGAACGTCTTAGGTTCGGCTGCTGGTTGTGTTGGTGGCTTGCTTCCTGCACTGCTGTAAAGAAACAACAGAACTTGATCTCAATATAATACAAAAGCAAACTTCACACGTTACACAGTGGAATTATATGGACACTCATTGGACGGTGCTCATTTTCTGCTCCTTAGCCCTCAAGTTGGCAAGAGACAAATCCTACATGGTCTTCAAAACACAATGTCATCAACATTTCACATACAGTATAATGTAGGGGTGGTGGTGCTTATATCCTTTTTAAGACCTTGAGTCACCACATGACAATTCTGGAAGTTCTTAATATGGGCAATGTACGGCATGACATGCCATTTACATATCTAGCTGATGCCTGATGACAAAGACACTACAGGTGAATAAGCATAATTTTGCATATGCTAAGGGTATTTGAAGCCAACTCAGTCCGACCGACCAAGAGTTGAAGCATGCTGCTGCATAATGTCACTAAATAATGTAATTATTAATCCAATTTATAATTTGTATATAGTGCCACTCACAGCAATGACTATTCAGTAGCGTTTAACCCTTTAACGCCGAGAAGGTAGTAAAATGTATGGGAAATCCTATACCCTCCGGCATTAAAGGGTTAAAGTGCGAGTACCCCAAGAGAAGAAATAGGTAATAAGGAGAGCCATAGATATAGGAAAATATCCAGAAAGAATAGAAATATGTAAAGAGGCATTAAATGTCACTTAAAACAAAAACATTATCCCTCTAATAATGAACACAAATAATCATTGAAATCAGATTTCTGCTGCTCAAGCCAAGCAATCTCAAATAGTTCAATATAATAAATTCTCTTGATTGAAAATAAGCTAAGCAGAAATCTCGAAGGGACACTATAACAAGTGCTCATAAATACATACATGTACATACAATCATACATAGTACATACATATATTACATATATACAAAATAGAGAATAGCTCGAAATGCAAACCTCGCAAAGTCATCCCAACCATCGTTGTTTCCACTGTGAGGTGCAGCAGAAGGTTGCAGCGTTAAAGAGTTGATTCCCAAATCCAGCAGCAGATCCACGTTGCCCTGCGGTGCTGCAGCAACCGGATTGGAAGGCGCCTTCGGTTGCATACTGAACGTGGGCGGAGGAGGGCCAGACTGCATGGACAACGACGGCACAGCGGCGGATGGCTGTTGACCACCAGCGGATTGCCGTGGGGGACCGGCGATTTTAACCCCACCCGGAGGTGGGGGCAGGAGGATCCCTGCCTGTCCCTTTGGCCTTGGCTTTGACGAAGTCGCCTCTCCAGATTTCTTTGTCTGAACATTGCAACGTAAAATATTCTTATGATCTAATGTGTAAATTACAACGTTTGGACAATTTCAATTGTCTACAGTTAAGGGTCTTGCTCTGATAAAGAAATAGCACTCACAATTAATGCTATCAAGACTTGCCTAACTAAGCTTGATGTGTCGCGAAAGCATATCAAATAAAATCAATACTTTTGGATGATGCATTATAAATGCTTCTTACAGTCCATTACTCAATTTCTCTGCTAAACATTGCACTAAGCATCTACAGATTATGCAATGCATCTGATGTTAAAAAGAGCAATGCTGCCAAACAGAGAAATTTCTCAAAACTACGGCTTTAATTCTGTATGCAAAAAATGTTACTCAGTATAGAATTGACGAAGCAATAAATAATATTATATATAATATATTATAATTGTTAGTAGCTGGTAGTACGCTACGGCCAATGAAAAGCACATCCTGAAATGAAAGACTTTATCAAAAGAACAGGCACCATGATTCATGTATGAAATGTGTTGCCAGGATACACGGGAGTCACAATTAGAAATAAAGTCAATCTGCAGAATGAATATTAGTCCATGTTGACCGCTGACTACAACAAACAAACCACATCCTAAAACCATGTTATCCCAGTATCCGTGCATTAACACCACATGTTACTGTTATGTACAATAGATATAAAATGATACACAATAGCGAATATACAGACCACAAAATTTAGTTTGATCGTTTGACCCTCTTTTAAGCTGAGGTCCAACTTCATACCAGGGTTGAGAGCCGCCTCATCGAGTGGAACCCCATCGATGTCTACCGTCTCCTCTCTCTTTACGTGCCTGCAGAAAAAAGACCATAGTAAGATAAGATAAAGATAAGAATATTAACTTGAACCCTTTACCCGTTTGCCACAAGAATATCTGCTGAAAACATGGGCTTAACGGGGAAAATTAACGGGTAAAGGGTTAATAGACCAATTGCGATCCGCATTTTGGAGTACAAACAGTTTAATTTAAACGTACATCATCTGTATAGCCAATCAATAGTCAAATGATTTAAAATAGCACACAAAATACTAAATCCAATATAATTATGTTCTTTTAATTACCAACTATTTATCCTGCACTTTGGTTTACCTGGCATGACATTTAAATAAATAAAGAACCTTCATCAAACATGATTTCCTGGTTAGCTTGTCCGCCTAGGAGATAATTTGATCATGCATTAGTATTTCTTACTTATAACCCCAGTTTCTGTTCAAAATGTACTTTAAACCTTTCCACAACTGTTGTTGAAGTTGGATGAAGATTGTTCTCCAAACCCCCACCATAGGTAGATGCCACCCCCCCCCCCCCCCATTACAATAATACAACTAATGAAGCTGAGCGAAAATCTTTTGCTCTGAAATAAAGGCAATAAACGAGACAATCATATAAATACTTTTAAAACTTTGAACTGCTTGACATGTTTTATATAGCACCACGTTAACGACCTCTCCACAGTTAAATGAAGCTACTCACTTGAAATGATCTTGAATTGCAACCAAGAGATCAAATGAATCGCCTCGATCAGCAAATCCAAGTCCAATGAAAGCATGACGACCTAAAATTGTAAAAACACTTAATTTATTTGAATACTACCATATGTTTAATGTTCGTCACTCAACTTCAAAAATGAAGTTAACCTAAACAAGATCATATCAATTCAAATGTGTCTTGCATTGATTGCAGAAAAGACATATCTCGTGATCAGAATACGCTTTTGCCGAGTTCTTTAGACACGTGCTGAGGGTACAGATTTGATGTTATTACCAATCTTCAAAGAATCAATTACATCTGGAAGAGCTAACTATCACAGGCTCCACCACTTGCATTTGGCACTCATCAACATAACAGCAGCACCGTCTCCCCAAGACAACACGTTGCAACAACAAGTCACTGCTTCAAAACCTAATCTCACTGTTTAAATACATTTGGAGAATGTCACAGAACATCTTAGTAGTAGAAGCACAATCTGCCTTTAAAAATATAGTGCAGTATGTCAGCATAGACAATAGTAATCTATTTTAATCCTTTAATAATAAGTGTGTAGGTCTGGGAAAACAATGCAGTTAGCGGTTAGTGTCAAATCCTTATTGACCATTGCTTTATATCGGAACCTAGAAAAGATACACCAACAATCCTACATGCTAACATCTTTCACCATTTTCTCCTTTTCAACAAAGCGCTGAGCAAGTGAACGATTATTCACATGCATGGTCATCGCAATTATCAGAGCAAACATGCTTATCAAAATGTAACCATCAAAACACAGAGTGCTAATGCTTAGCAAAACAAGATTAATTAATGATTAATTAACTAACTCTGTGCACGTGGAAACATTATAACCTCACTGCACTGATGTCTAAAGCACAAGGAAGCAATGTCCGCATTAAAACGAAGCTGCAATTAGGTCAATATCCAGCAGATCATTCAAATAGATCAGTTTGCTACCCAGATCATTCTGACATCCAAAGGATCAATGGAATAGTCAAAAAGATCAGCCACATCTTCCATGCAAGATGGAGTCATCTGACCTAGATAGAGTTATTTGCTTACGGACGAACATTCTGTTTGCTATAATGACCTTGAGCAAACATTAATAGTATTCAATTGCAAGGTTCTTCTATAGCAAGTGACAAGATAAAGTTCTAATTTATTATTTAAAAGTTCTACTAATTAATCAGCATAAAAAAAACTGACCGCTTCCATCTTGAATGCGAATGACAAAATATCGACTTGAGTCGAGCACTTGCTCGATTGCACTCGACGGATATGAGTCGACCGGACATTGAGCAAACAGTTCACCCGACGTCTTGTCTTCAAGTTTTACAAACAAGTCTCTTTGTTTCGCAACGACCTTCAGTCGACCCGTCCAGTCCGGTTCGTCGAGCTTCCATTCCGCTGCCCTAAACAACACAACTGCACACATGTTAATAACATGCATACATCGCCAGGCATTTAAATAAACATATTTTAAAATTATTTGCCATTGCATGGGTTTCAGCAATGGTCGAATACAAGTTGCATTGACGAAAGAAATTCTTGCTAAATAGAAGTTGGACAAATGAAAATTATAAGTGATATTCATGAAAACAATCTCACTTTATTTGAAGATAGATTGATGAGCGATAACTTTTAATGAAATAGAAGCTGTATTGATGAACAAATAATAATTGCTGCCTAAATGGAAACAAACTTGATAGAACGAAGTTTTGCCCAAACAAAAGCTGGATCGATAGAGAAGGATTCTTGAGAATCTAGAAATTGGATTGATTAAAAATTATAAGGCTGCAACGAGCAAATAATGTACAACACTAAAATACATGTTTACCGAAACTGGTATGCACGTAGTCAACTTACTGGCAACCATTGACAAATGCCTCAAAGCATACTAACATTACAGTGCATCTGCAGAAGTACTAGATTATTATTTCAATAATTATTTATGCATGGAAATGTCTGGTAATAAATTTTATTGTCTGCAAGGTTGCAGTGTCTAGCTTTAGAACACATTTTAATGGAGTTTTAGAAATTAACCAAATTCAAAGCAATTTTACGGTAGATAACATTACGATATATCAGGCTGGCGACGATTACGCCCATATCACAATGAAGTCAACAGCCATAAATGTTATGTCTAGTTACACTATTAATATGTCCTCATCACAACTGATTTCGACAACTTAATCTCAGGCATATATTTAGGAAGTCTATATCAACAGACAACATGCGTAGAAGAACAATCTAACATATTTCCACCAGAAAGCACATTTTCGCTAAGCGTAAGCAACTACTATGTCGGCGTCACTTTTGTCAATTTTGAGTGGTTCAAAATAACACCCCAACGCAGTCACTGTAGCAACATCTTCTCCGCATACCTAAATCCTCTGTTTGATGTTCGTGCTGGAATTTTATAAACGAAAACTTCTTGTTTTACACATAATACACTCTCATATTCCGCCATCGTGGCGATGGTAATCGGTTGACACTATGTTCCGGATCCCACAGCGCATTTAATATTCATCAATATAATTTTTAAATTGTATGGAGTGCCAATTACTTTATAATTAAGGAGGCGTGTACTGTTTACATAAAAAGTCATACAAGATGTCTATGCACGAGACCAAAGATCTTATAGGTCAAAGATTATCTGGTACCATGATAATTTAGCTCTGCTATAACCACTGTAACTCTATCATCGAAACTAGCAGAAAACAAATGTATGAATTGCGTCACAGAGTCGAAATTCCGATCGTGTCACACGCGATCACGGGCGTCTTCCAAGAAGGGAATTCGATCAAGACATACACTGTGTAGGCTTATTCATGGTTGTGAGGAAGGCACGCCATGACTTGGACAGCCTGGGCTATTTCTATAGGCTTGTGTACCGAAGTTAAAACGGAAATGACAATGCTGCTAAAGAAATGTTAGTAACCCTAGCCTAGAGTAACCCTAAACGAAGAAAACTATATAGCCTACTCCAAGTTCCAACTAACTATAAGGGCCTAGTATAGGCCTAGCCTATTAGGGTTAATTTTTAGGGTTAATTTTAATTAGCGCGATAACTAGGCCCTATAACCTTTAATAATTATTGGAGACCCATTCTGCAAAAGAACAAGACTTTCGCTTCGAGACCGTTTCCAAAGACAGTGAGACCGAAACCGAGACACTGCATGGGGCGCGGTCAATTAAGGCCGTAGGCCGCAACCAGAATTTTATTTCGGGCGGTGTTTCCCGATTTTTTCTTTGGGCCAAAACTTTATGACGACTTTTTAAAGTCATCGCTAGCTTTTCTTACCTTTTTGGCTCGTAATATAGGCTAGGCCTACGTTCACGGCGGTTCAAAACATTATTTTCCCACGTCGATTTTCGACTCTTTTCTGCTCGATCTTACACTACACAGTAGCCTACACACTGTTGTTCTTACATCGTTTGACAGTAAATGCATTATTTTATTTTTACATTATTTCAGTGGGGGGTGTTCAAACACCCCCGAGCTACGGCTTTGGGCGCGGTGGTCTATAGGCCTAGGTCTATAGTGGGTAGCCGAAGGATTGCAGGTTCGAATCCACCTCAAGTCGATCGCCGCGTAAGGACCTTGGCAGACTTGTTGTCCTCGAGACCAAAGTCTTGGTCTCGAGTGCGCTCGAGTTCAGTTTTGAAAGGCTTGGTCTTGGTCTTGGTCTTGAGAATAAAAGTCTTGGTCTTGGTCTTGGTCTTGATGGCCAAAGTCTTGGTCTTGATCTTGGTCTTGAGGTTCAAAGTCTTGGTCTTGGTTTTTCAAGACCAAGACCTGCCTTCACTGCCCTTCAGTATTAACATTGAACAATCACAAAATTGTAATTCACCGCCACGAAAAAGGCCAAGCCTCTTTGCGTCCTACGACAAATATCTGATACAATCCCATCTGGTCAGGAAACACCATCGGCAGCAGCCACAGTTAGGCTATGCTGTATCTGGAAGCCCTGCCAAGACTCGTATCAGAAACCAGGCGGTCAGATACGGTACGCCATGGCAGGATTTTAAAAAGACTCACGATTTCTAAATTTATATCCAGTGCTTGGAAAGATGCTGTGCGTGCCAGCAACTTCAGCACCTGTAGAACGTATTTTTTCGCATGGTGGACTTTTCATGAGGCCACACCGGGCACGCCTTGGTCAGAAAATTCTGAGTGAATTGGTGGTGTTAAAATGCAACAGTCATTTGCAATGACATTGCACATAATCACATTAAGGAGTTTTGTAGGCACGAATTTTTAACTGAACTCGGAATTCTCTGCAGTTTGGTTATAGAGTTGCTTTGTTTGAATAAAATACGTTTTCATTAAGATAGCAGAACCTGCATTTTCGCAAGGTCTTGTCTTGGTCTTGAGACCAAAAGTCTTGGTCTTGTCTTGGTCTTGAGTCCAAAAGTCTTGGTCTTGGTCTTGGTCTTGAGGTTCAAAGTCTTGGTCTTGGTCTTGGTCTTGAGGTTTGAGGTCTTGACAACAACACTGGACCTTGGGCGCAAGTCCTTCACTCGCAAATGCTCGAGTAGGCCTATAATCAGCGCTTCGGCGTGAAATTCCGATGCAGTGTCCGCTCCGCAGTCGGAAGCGCCTCTGAGTAGACAACTTGAAGGGGCGCAGCCTACAACAAGTGCACATACAAGCAAACAAACTAGCCTACGTTGGTTCCAGTACCAGTATGAGAATTGTGAAAAAATAACTGGGGGGTTGGCCTATGATAAACTTGAAATTGGGGTATGAAAAACATACTTTAACATGGGGCTCTAAAAAAGACTGGGGGGTTGAACCCCCCAACCCCCGGCAATTCTCACCCTGTCCAGTATACCAATTGAGGCATCAAAACCTGTCTCGAGACCATACAACACTGGCTTTGGGCTAACTTTGAACTCCCTGCTAATTTATTACCTTCATCGGCATTGGTATTTTCTATATAATTATAAGGCGTTATATATATATTATATAATATAATATATTATATTATATTATATTATATATATTATACAATGTATAGGCCCTATAGCTCTTTTATTGCTCGATCTCAGGCAGTCAGTGAAGTTACCGTACTGTTCTCATTAGGGGAAGACGGGGTAATTTCGGCCATTTTTCTAATTTTTGTAATAAATTGCAAATGGTTGACTGCTAAAATTAAACAAAATTACAACTAAATAAAGTAAGATAGGGGCAATATACTGCAAGGTTACTTTTTGGGATTGAGAAAAATATTTGCTGGGAAAAAAATATTTTTAAAGTGAATTTTTGGCCGGATTTACCCCGGCATACGGGTAAATTCGGCCAGCACAGCTAAATTGATTTTCACAGCCAACCGGACGAGATAATAATGCACAAATTTACTAGGCAATATCACTGAAGCGCTAATATGAAGTAACACAAAAGTTGTTATTATTATCTTTAAAATATTTTGTTATATAGGCGCCTAACGATTGGCCTTTCCTGGACTTCTTTCGTCCAGTTGCATGCTTGCCTTTCTTCTGGAAATTTCTTGGCATAAAAATAAGAGCACCAAATGACGCAATATAATTATATTTTAAATTAAAACTGAGTATATTGGTGAAAAATATAAAGTCACTATATTAATATTGGCACTATATATGTACCATTTCTAACATCTCGGGGTAAATCCGTCCACATGGCCGAATTTACCCCCGACCCATCCACCCTCCATATTAGCCGTAACGAGAAGGGCCGCTATTTTGGACAATCGATTTGGATAACCAAATTGACAAAAAATATTGTGGTTTGCAGAATAAAAAGCAAATAACGGACATTTGAACCAGAATACCTTCATTTCTTAGCTGTTATTGGAGACAGCATAGAGAAGTCGATTTGGCTTGAACTGGTTTTTTTCGCTTTTAGCGAATTATACTCACATAAAAACAAAACTATCTCGATAAACATACGTAATATAATATTGTGAACTAGATGGTAGGCCTAGCATTGAAATCTTCCCTTGCCCTCTGGTTCTCTTGAAATCACCCTGGCCGAATTTACCCCGTGGCCGGTATTAGGCCTACCCCGTCTTCCCCTATTAAAGAATTAGCCTACAGTAAAATATCAACAAACTGTTTACCAGAATTTCGGTTCCTTAATTCTCACTTAATTGCTTGTCTGCATTGGTATAATAATCAGGCTACAGACTATAGGCCTACTATAGCAGGGCGACGGTAGGCTAAAGTTGATTACAGCCAGAAAAAATGGCACAGAAAAGACAATGAATTGAACAAATAAATGTTTCCTTATTACAAAGAGTCCGCTGCATGAATGAAGTTCCTCACATGCCATAACTATTTAGGCCTGTTCTATTTACAAAATTATATCAATTTCACTGAAACTGTTTCAGTCAAAAAAGAACGAGGAGTTTTTGGCCCGGTCGAATGAGCATAGGCCGACGCCTCGTTAGGCCTATAGATGTCGATTGTGTTGAGCTTGTCCTCGTTCTCTTGATGCTCGATTTCGATGACCCACTGCGACATCTGGCTCCACGTCGTCCACCACTTCCCTCTAATCCTCCTTGCCCCTCATCCCCCCTTCTCATTCCTCGGCTCAACAGTGCACAACACATACATAAATAAAATTAACAAATTTAAAATTAATAATATTGGGCTTGCGATATTCTATAGATAAGCCTATAGTTAGCCACGCCAGGGGCCCTCCTGCCTTTGCGAGGAGCTTACGGGGTTTTACGCCACGCCAGAGGCCCGCGGCAGGTACTAATACAAATAAACTACAAACACACAACAACAAAACAACACAGAGCCACCAACTCAACCATCACTCATCCCAATCCCCCGCAGATCAATCCCCTCAGGCAACAATGTAGCGGTTCCTAATAAAGCAACACAGAAAATACACGAAGATATTAAATTTTAATAGGGCCTACATGATGTGGCGGATAATAAATATGTAGTAGGCGAACATTGCTGGTAGAAATAAAGCACAAGATTATCCTGCTGAAAATAAGCTGACAGCTAGCATGTACAATGATACACTATATAGGCCTAAGGAACAATGCATATGGCCTAATGTATAGGTTAAGCCTAGAATAAAAGTCAATGCCTAAATTGTATGTAGACATAATTAACACTATTAAAATATTCTTGCCTGTACCAGTCTATCAGTATGTATGAAGTATGAAACAATGTACCGATACATGTGTGTTCATGCAGGCCAATACACGAACATATTTAGTCAATGTACATGTAGGCCTACAATAATTTAATTAATTTTGTGAAATAGGGCCTATCACCTCTTCTGATCTTAAGTTTCAAATTGCATTAGGCATACAATATAATTTATTGCATGCATTAGGCCTATACAATTTCAGGACATGTGCGCGCGATTCCACATTGGGCATAATTATTATTTCTCCGTGCTCTTTATGAATGGACAACCCATGGCACAATGACCATAATTATTTGCTGAAGGGTACAAAATCTAACAACACGACAATCGAAACAAGAGAATAGCGATGTTTACCAGATATGCAGTGGTAGCCTAGCTACGGGGATGAAATTGTTCCTTCCCGTCGTCCTCTTCGACACCAGAACGGGTTGTGTGGGCTGTTGACTCGTTTTGCTGACTATGTAGGCTACAGGTCTTTCCTCAAACTGACCACTTTTAGGCATCATTATATATAACGCTTCATTATCTGAGGTGGGTCGGACGCCATTTCATACTTTTATTTTTCTTCGTTGAATTCGGTCTTCAGTTTTGGATTTCAATCGTTCTTAAAATCTCTCTCTAAGTAAGAAGCGACTTCATAAATTATTATGTCTTCCCATCTTTGGCTCGATCCTGCAGCAGAATTTCAAATCATTGATAGATCGAAGGATATACAAAATATGGCAGATGAATGGACGGATAGATGGAAAGATTTCTGAAGAAGTATATACATATATACATACGTACAAAACGTAGCCTACTATCGTGCATCGCTGGTCTTTCGTCGTTCTGTCAACTTCAGAAATCTGTGTAGGCCTAATGTAAATATTCGAAATTTATCAATGCCACGCGAAATTTAGCCAAAATAAGTGACTTATTTACCTGCGCTAGGTTAGATAAAATCCGCAATAGCTAGGTTGCTTTGTCCGTTCCGGTACCAGGTAGGGCTAGAGTTAGAGACGATGAAGCCAAGGAGACAGCATGATATATGGTGCTATTATGGTGGCAATCGGTGATGATGCATGGAGCCTGCAGGTCATGTGGTGACACAGGAGTAGAATAGGGATTGCCTTACAGCTCGTTTTTTGCAAGTGGAAAGCTTCAGGATAGAGAGAAAGAGAGAGAGAGAGAGAGAGAGAGAGAGAGAGAGAGAGAGACAGACAGACAGACAGACAGACAGACAGACAGACAGACAGACAGACAGACAGACAGACAGACAGTGTGTGTGTAGGTGTGTGTTTAGGTGTGTGTGTGTGTGTGTGTGTGTGTGTGTGTGTGTGTGTGTGTGTGTGTGTGTGTGTGTGTGTGTGTGTGTGTGTGTGTGTGTGTGTGTGTGTGTGTGTGTGTGTGTGTGTGTGTGTGTGTGTGTGTGTGTGTGTGTGTGTGTGTGTGTGTGTGTGTGTGTGTGTGTGTGTGTGTGTGTGTGTGTGTGTGTGTGTGTGTGTGTGTGTGTGTGTGTGTGTGTGTGTGTGTGTGTGTGTGTGTGTGTGTGTGTGTGTGTGTGGGTGAAATCGGGATTGAATCCAATTCATTTCGACGCAGCTGTCCAGCTGTTGTGTGGCAGTTGCGACGTCTTTTATGGACAGCCAAAGGTCTCGAAATTCGCATCTGTTGACGGCCAATGTGCGGCGGCGAATCTTCGACGGACCTCACGACTTGCATGTCAAGTGTACTGCAATCGTCGACGACCGGATTAGCATTGGTCTGTTCGACCGTTTGACCCTCGTCGTATAAGTGGTCAGAAGACCGTTCCAGGTCGAACAGAACACGCACGGCGGGTCCAACATCCAGATGACAAAGCCCCAAAGTGACAGGCAGGCAGGCAGGCAGGCAGGCAAACAGGCAGGCAGGTAGATATGCAGGCAGGCAGGCAGGCAGGCAGGCAGGCAGGCAGGCAGGCAGGCAGGCAGGCAGGCAGGCAGGCAGGCAGATAGGCAGGCAGGCAGGCAGGCAGGCAGGCAGGCAGATAGGCAGACAGACAGGCAGGCAGACAGGCACGCATGCACGCATGCACGCAGGCAGGCAGGCAGGCAGGCAGACTGAGATGCTCCACAAATTTTGTAGACGAGTTCTTTCTCATCGAGCGATTATTGGTCATGAATTCAACCATCGAAACAGTGGACATCGTCGTCTTTTCGTCGAACACATACACGTAGGCCTACGTATATATACAAGGTCGGATACAGAAACTTTTAACGGGGGGGGGGGGCCAAAAAATTCTAGGACTTGGGTCTGGGGAAAAAATGTAATGTCCGCCAAAAAGTTGATGACCTTTTTTGTCATCAGCCAAAATTTTCGGGAAAATCATACCATTTCCATTTCATGTCCGCCAAAAAAGTTGATGACCTTTTTTGTCATCAGCCAAAATTTTCGGGAAAATCATACCATTTCCATTTCATGTCCGCCAAAAAAGTTGATGACCTTTTTTTTAGTAGCCTAGTCCTCAGGTTTAGACTTCTGGAAAAACATGCCATTTCCAAATGAATCATTTCCAATTAATTCCCTTTTCCGGGATTTTTCCGTTAATTTTGTGTTGTTAAAGCGCGATAAGTACAGACATAGATTGCATGAAAGAGTGGAGGAATGAAGGACGGATGGATGGATGGATCATTGGAGGAATGAAGGATGGACGGATGGATAAAATAATTTATTGAAAAACAGAATTGAAAGGAAATAATTCGTCAGATGGTCTCGATGTAAATCTTAATCTCATAAATTTCTCCGCACCTGGGGCGTTACCAGGAAATATTTTCGGGGGGGGGGTGTCCATTGGTGTGTCCATTTAGGGGTGTCATTTAGGGATGTTTCCAATTGGGGGTTGTCTAATGGACACGGTCGCAAAATATACAGAATTGTTTTTTAAATTATGAAATTATTTACTGGAGGGGTTGACCCCCTAAATACCCCTCATGCTCAGAGTCAAGGAACGACACTAGAGCGCCACATCTGACGCTTAACAAAAGGAATAATGGATGGACGAAAATACTGAGGACTAAATGAGGAAAGGACTTCAGGAAGACAGGACAAATGAACGAACGAATAGATCGAAGGACGAATTAACGGAATGGGTTGAGTGGACGAATGGGAGACAGGACAAATGAAAGAGTCGCACAGACGGACGGAATAATGGACGAATTGACGAAAGGAATAACGGACGGCAGGACAAATGAACGGACGTAAGGACGAATAACTATTTGAGTGAGTGAATTTATATATCGTTGGACTGATAGAACCAACGTATACAATAATTTACTGAATAGAACAAAACACAACGAGCATGTAAAGTTGCACTTTGTTTCATAGAACCGGATACATGTAGACCAAGGCCTGAAATATACATCGGCCTAAAAATAGGCATGGGGCCTACATGTGACAGAAATCATATGCACGTTGTACAAATGCACGCGTTTTAGGCGAAGGTCAGACCTAACGTGTGCTGAAACAACTGTTAGAAGCTTTTTGTTATAATTATATCTATGTAGCCTAATGTAGAATTACCGGATTCGAGCAATGGACGGCATGTGACTGCAGTGCGTGGGGAAAGATTTATGTAGTGAAAAATGTACATTATACATAGGCCTACTCATTATTCAGCGAGACAGAACTTGTTAAGTCCCTTTACCCAAATATACTATACATGTATTCGTAATCTCATCTGCATACTATACGAATATATATGCTACATACATGCAGATGAGATTAGACATTATAGGCTATATAATTATATACTGCATATTATATGCAAATGCAATGCAGCAATTATGCATATGCAATGCTATGCATGTATAGGCCGACTGCTCTATGCAACTCAGATTATGTGTGCACATGTACATGTATACGCAAGCATACATTTATGCATCACTACGACGTATAAGAAAGTGACATGTGTATATAACGAGTGAACGCAGTTTGACATTACATTCTGACTTTCGAGAGTCTGAGAGCATTAATTGTTGGCCATATATTATCTGTACGGCACGTTTTATGACATCGACATTAACATCCTGATATGTTCACGAGGTTTCTTAATACTTTCTGGTGTATTGTTCAATGTTCATCTCCAATAATATAACCATCAATTAATTATGGACAGAATGAAGATCCAAGTTCATTCTGTTCTCATACTTTTCTGGTGTATAACTGTATAACGAGAAAGTTTTAACGGGAATTATTTTAACTTTCCAAATACTGTCACCGGATGACAGTATAATTTGTCTGCTTTAAATGTCGCTCAATTTCCAGATATTCGGTGGTGTGTCCCATACCCAAATGTGCTGGGGAAAGTATGGCCTCCCCATTGTAAGCCATCCGTTTTCGATCGTCTGCCTTGAAATAGTTCTTTGAGAAAGAAGATCTTCACTCTCGGCCCTGCAGGACTACGTGGATAATAGTCACGTACAGTAGTATCAGCCACATCGTGCTTTAAATGAAGGCCACAAACTTCTGACCTTCATCCAACTTCTCCTCTTTCTCCTTCTCTCCTCCTACTCTCCTCCTATTTGATGTCATTCTCGATCGCATTGTCTCGCCTTTTCTTCTGTCCTACAACTACTCGCAAGCCCACGTTTAAGTGCTAAGGATACTACAGAGCACCCGGACCCGCAATCTTGAAGGGCCATAATTACAATCATGTGCGTGGTGGCCCTGTGGGTTGTCAGAGTGGGGCCATCGGAGGATAATCACAGGACCCGGGCCCGCAATAGTCGTAATGGGTCCCTGCCTACTGGGCTGTACACTATAGTCCAGAATGCCAGTGGATGTAACCAGTCCGTCTCAGACTAGATTGGTTTCTCCCGCCTCCCTTGTCAGCTTTGACATCCATTTCGAGATACGCAGTCGTTCAAGCAAAACGCTTGTCGTAGTTGTTCCGTCAGTCGCCGCTGCAGTTGTCGCTGTGACCCCACCACCATTGCCCCCGACCCTGTCACCGCTCCCGACCCTGTCACCACCCCCGACCCTGTCACCGCCTCCGACCCTGTCACCGCCGTTCTCCTTGCCTTCAGTCGGTAGGTGTCGCCAGCGTCGCAGGAACTCGGGCAGAACGCACTGGCGACCGCACTTGATGAGACGGATGAAGGTGGTGCGGAAGGCGCGGTTGAAAACTGTATAGATGATGGGGTTGAGCGTGCTCGAAGCGTAGCCGAGCCACAGGAACACCTTGAAGAGCAGCGCATCGATGTGGCAAGTCTGGCAGAGTCCCATGGCAAGATTCGTCGAGAAGAACGGAGTCCACGAAACGCAGAAGAGAACAAACATAGTCCCAAGAACCTTGATTGCCTTCCGTTCTGTCTTCACCGTGTTCACCTCGCTCTTCCGATTCTCCTCCCTCTTCGATATCAACATCCCGGCCATCTGGAACGCAGCGCCGTGCTTCTGAACGAGGTTCCGAAACTTTCCTCTTGCTATCGCAGAACCGAGTGGCTCCGGTTTGGTTGTTCCGTCCGATGTTACTGTCGTTGTTGTTGTCGTTGTCGTTGTTGTTGTCGTTGTCACCGTTGTCTGTTTATCACCGGTGGAGGCAGTGGTATCTTTCGAAGAAATGGTTTCATCGGCAGAATTGTTGACGCTATTTTGGTGTTCATCGACTACATCACCAGGTGTCATTGTTATCTTATGATCACCATCCGCCATGTTCAGTTTCGTGGTCGATTGGCAATTGTTGTCAAGATGACCGCAGCTGCCTCCGTCGTTTGAATCACATCTGGAATTTGTCGCAATCCCTCGAATAACTGAAAACTGATGACCTATCCTACTGTCCGTTGTGGTCACTGAGTCCGTGAAGCGGTGGTCAAGCGCAGTTGAGGATATCATCAGACCATCGGAATCGTCTGATTCGGTGCAACAGGTGGTCTGGCTTGGCAGCAGCATCATCAACTGTCCAGCATCGTTGAGTTCATCTCGACTGCAGAACAACTTCCGGTTGAAGCACCGAGTCCTCGTAAGATCCCTCAGAAAGATTTCGCTTCTGCTTCTCACCGGTGATACAGCTGTTGTCTTCACCCTCTCGTCGTATCTGTCCGTTAGCGTCGTCTGCCGCGGAAGTGTCTGTGTGCCTTGCTTTGTCTGTGTGCTTTGCTTTGTCTGTGTGCTTTGCTTTGTCTGTTTGCTTTGCTTTGTCTGTGCGCTTTGCTTTGTCTGTGTGCTTTGCTTTGTCTGTGTGCTTTGCTTTGTCTGTGCGCTTTGCTTTGTCTGTGCGCTTTGCTTTGTCTGTGTGCTTTGCTTTGTCTGCGCATTTGCCTGTCTGTCTGTTTCGTTATCCGCTTCTGCAACGGAGAATAATGGACGTCTCTCATCCTCCACTCTCTCCAGAGATTCCTGGAATTGGTCGTCGTCGTCCTCCTCGTCATCCTCATCCTCGAAAGTATCGTAGCTTTCTTCCAATCTTTCCATCGACTCATTGGCTTCGTATGCGAAGGTCACCTTCGCTGAGTCACTCCTTGGTATGAGACGCTGCAGTGTCTGCAAGCTGTCTGTTGTTCCGACGGACGGGAGAAGAGGAGTTGAACCCGTAACGTTGTCACTGGCGGATGTAACAGAAGAGAAGATTCTGTGCTCTGACTTTGGAGAATCGCGCAAAGGTTTCAGTCGTAGAATAACAACCTGCGAATGCCGCAATCGACGTGAGTTGCTTCTGCGCAGCAAAGGACTTGACTCGTTGTCTTTTGAAATGGAATCCGAGAAAGAGTCTGCTGCGGTTGCTGCTGCTGCTACTTCGGATGCTGAGAACGATTGCGAAGTTGCCAGTTCCTCATCGTAGTTGGGCAGACCTTTAGGTTGTGGAAGATGTGGTTGTCTGGTGAAATGCTGCTTCAGACGCAGGAAACCACTCGATCTACGACGGTAGCTGTTGCTGGTGGTGCTCTTCAAACCTCCTCCTGCTCCTCCTGCTCCTCCTGCTCCTCCTGCTCCTCCTGCTCCTCCACCTCTTCCTTGTTTTTGAACAGACGCAACTGTCTTTCGTGGACTCGATTCCTCGTCCTCCACCGCTTGGCTCCTGTACTTGAGCGCCATGGCCTTCAGCATCGCACCTGGGTTCGTCCGTGGCATCACCGAGCGCCTCCTCTCCTCGTTCTTGTCCTTCTCCGACGGAAGATTCGTCGCCATCAGTTCAGCGAGAGCGGACCTCGGAGGACCCACATCAGATCTATCGTTCCACCTCAGACTCTTCCTCGGAGTCCGTGACCTACATTTACCATCATCATCGTCATCATCTTCCTCATCATCTGACGAAGGTGAAGGTCGTTTGATGACCTCCAGGCGGTTGCCAGCAATGGCCGTCGTCAGTCCAAGTGGAGCGATCAATCGCATCTCGAACTGCGCTCCACTTCCCGCTCCCTTCCCCTGTCGGCGCACCGGCTTACACCGGCGAAGTCCCAGTTGACGAGTCTGCTTGTTGAGCAGGCGAACCGTGAGCGAGAAAGCGACAAGCATGATGAGCAGCGGACCGAAGAAGGACGCCAGCGAACCGTAGACGAGGTAGTAGGCGTTGAAGATGGCGCACTGTCTCGCATCGCTGAGTATCTGCTCCGGTCGGATGGCTCCGAGGGCGACCAGTGGACTGGCTATAGCCATCGACGCGAGCCAGACGGCTGCGATCCGGACGCAGACGGCGGATCGGGATTTGTTTCGACTGCGTAGTGGATCGTGGATTCCGGAGTAGCGGTCCATGGATATCGTGCACATGTGCATGATGGAAGAAGTGCACATGACGACGTCTGATACCTGCCAGATGTTACACATGACTTGGTCGAACGGCCAGTAGCCTAGAAATAGAAAGACAACGATAAAACAATGGTCATAATATGCACACCAATAATTTGTTTGGGTCGTATATACGCGTGTGTCCGTGCTTGCGTGTGTGTGCCTGCATGGCGCCCCTTCAAGGAAACTACTCAGAGGTGCACCAGACTCCAGTACTCCCAGATGACCAGTTTTAAGTTTAGTGAGGAGGGATTCTGGTATAGGTTTAGTCGTAAACAGGAAGACCATTCCAGATCACTGGACCAACCACAGAGAAGATTCGATTCTTCGTGTGTGGTTGCAGTATACGGGCAAAAGGAACTATGCATGATGAGGCAGCATGGCTCTCGGAGGCTAATTTGGGAAAGACCCTGACCTAAAGCAACCAGCTACCATGTGGAAAGGAGAAAAAGTTGAAGAAAAGAAGCATGAGAAGGAAGACAAAGTAAAAGTATATTAATAATATATTTATGCACACTTGTATGTCTTATACTATAATTATTAAGATGTTCAATAAAAGCTCAGATAATATGAAAACTAGTAATAATCTCAGTCGATGTTTTTTATGAAGTGAAAGGTCGTCAACCTCTATGGTCGTCAACCTCTATGGTCGTCAACCTCTATGGTCGTCAACCTCTATGGTCGTCAACCTCTATGCATGTAGTCAACCTCTTTGGTCGTCAACCTCTATGCATGTCGTCCTTGTAGGAAGGAGCAAGCTGAGTTGAAAAAGATAAGATATAATACAAGACGATACGTCTAGTCTTAAAGAAGCAGACAGCATGCAGCGACTATACAGTATATGCCTACATTATAAGAATACAGAGTGAATCAGCAGCAGCTGCAGGAGATTGCGTGACCGGAGATAAGAGATGAGAAGTTGGTTGGAGTCAAAAGATGTCGGTGGACACGCCATGGGAGCAGGAGTTGGAAGATGAAATAAGAGGAGGAGGAGGAGGAGGAGGAGGAGGAGGAAGGAGATAAAGAGGAGGAGGAGGAGGAGGAAGAGGAGGAGGAGGAGGAGGAGGAAGGAGATAAGGAGGAGGCGGAGAAGGAGGAGGAGGAGGAGGAGGAAGAAGAGGAGTAGGAAGCTGAGGTACAGGTGGAAGAGGGGAAGGAAGAGGAGTAAGAGGAAAGGGAGACAGTATGAAGGGAAGAGGAAGGAAAAGAAGAGGAAGAAGGGGAAAACCGAAGAAGAAAGACGACGAAGAGGCAGAAACAGAAGAGGAGGAGGAGGAGGAGGGGTAAGACGAATAGGAGATGAGGAGCAGAAATGGAAGAAATAGGAGAGAAATATCTAGATGGTGAGGTGCAGCTATAGGGAGGAGCCATGTGAGCAAGTCAAGTGAGAGAAATGAGGAATATTATCGGTGAATAAACATCTCATACATGCACGGAGTATATTATTATATCGTCTGACATAAAATCTCAAGATTGCGTGCACCATGCAAGGTTGAGATGTGTCTAGAAGAAGGTAAGCTACAACATCAGTCGATAAAAGGCTAAACGAAGGAAAACCGTCATTTGAATCACCCGTGCAACCACCCACCCCACCAGCGCATCCTGATCTCACCTATATGCTAACCCAGGGGCGCCGTTAGGCGTACGCACGTACGCAAGTGCGTACAGCGCGGAATGGCAAAAAATGTTTTTTTACAAATTGTAAATTGAAGAATTAAAGCGTGAAATATTATATTTTTAGTCCAATAAATGCGATGATTGATGCAAATTAGTTTGCAGGGGGTAGTGTTTAGGAGGGGGGGGGGGATTATAATTTGAAGCCTTTAGAGTTTAGACCTACACCGGTTAGGCTCTGTACTTTATAAATAGGTAAAATGTAACTGGCTTGCGGATGAATTTTGAAACGCTTTGTTGGTAGTTAGGCCTGTTTAAACTGTGAAAAATTACCTGTATGCGTACAGTGGCGGCGCCAGGGGGGCTAAGGGGGCTAAGCCCCCCTAAACGTGGCTCAGCCCCTTCAAAGGAAAAAGCTGAAAATGTCTAAAACGACTTAGCCTACTTCGTAATAAGGAAACTAGACAATGACCAACGGCAACGAAATCCACTATATTATCATAGTGTAGATGCTTATGCCATTGGCGGCACCAGATGAGGGGTTAGGGGCTAAGCCCCTAAATGTGACTCAGCCTCATCCCAAAGCAAAAAGCAATGAATCTCCATGTATCGGCTTAAAAGTTATTATTATTACGGTATCTTGTTTTCGGACCTCAACTGCGGCGGACGGTCATACATCGACTCACATGTGAGACATCAATTGCGACTGGGCTCGACTCCCGGAAATTGATTCTCTCTGCGACTCAATATTAGCAATTTAGCATGCACACAGTTGAAACAGTTCTCTTATTTATACCCTAATCGAGCTGCAGGGGACAGAGGGCTGAGGTCCGGGCCGGTCTGAGAACCGGTCTGGCGGGAGAAAGAAGCAGAGATCCGCGATGGCGGACCAGGGTGTTGAGGTACCGACCGGTCTGAGGTTCGGACGGGTCTGGAAGAGGGAAGAGGACTGGAGGGTTTGAACTGGTGGGGAAAGGGGCTGAGATCCGGACCAGTCTGAACCCGGGCTAGCGGGGGGAAGGGCGCTGGAGGTCCGAGGCGGCGGGGGGGTTGAGGTCTGCGCGGGGGCAAGGGGACTGAGGTCCGGACTGGCGTGAGTCTTGGCTGGCAGAGGAAGAGGCTGAGGTTCGGCCCGGTGTGAGTCCTGGCTGGCGGAGGAAGGGGCTGAGGTTCGGCCCGGTGTGAGTCCTGGCTGGCGGAGGAAGGGGCTGAGGTTCGGCCGGTGTGAGTCCTGGCTGGCGGAGGAAGGGGCTGAGGTTCGGCCCGGTGTGAGTCCTGGCTGGCGGAGGAAGGGGCTGAGGTTCGGCCGGTGTGAGTCCTGGCTGGCGGGAGAAGGGGCTGAGGTTTGGCCCGGTGTGAGTCCTGGCTGGCGGAGGAAGGGGCTGAGGTTCGGCCGGTGTGAGTCCTGGCTGGCGGAGGAAGGGGCTGAGGTTCGGCCGGTGTGAGTCCGGGCTGGCGGGAGAAAGGTGTTGAGTCCGAGTTCACGGAGGAAGGGACTGAGATTCACAAGGACAGCAATTTTGAATTTTGCTACAATAGCGCGTCGATGCTTATATGCTAATAGAATGCGCCGCATGCAGACCATGAGGATGTTATGTGCACCATGTCCGGCCGGCCTTCTGAGGGGCTACGCCGGTAGTCCTACACAACTATTCATTGGGAAATGGGTGTTAATTTAGCACCAGCAGTCATGGGCGGAGACTTGGGAGCCAGGGGACGGTCCACGAGACCCCGAAGTTTGTGGTATTTCAATATTTCAAAAATATCTCAAAAATGTCAGTATAAATTTCTAGAGTGTTATCTACTGTTTATCCATCATGAATAATTTTGCTAGGACGACAGCGAAACTGGAATAACCTTGCAGTGTGGCATTCAATAATTTATACAACGTGCACGGAGGACCATTATTGTTGAACTCATAAACCATTTCTTTCAGCAATAAAATAATTATGAGAAATTTGTTGAGATGACAGCTTAAAATGTTACCATTAAAGTGCTGATATCCAAAATTTAAACAATGGCCTACAAAGGGACACTTTTGAAGTCATAATCCACCACTTTCAGCATTGAAATGATGAGCTAATTAGTAAATAGATGACAGCCCAAAATGCTATTATTGCTATGTGGAAATTCCCAAAAATTTCATGACTTTATCGTTCATAATCATAAACAGTTAGCAAACATGAGCCTGAAGCGCGCTCCTGTCGATGTCAACAGCGAAAAACGCGCTGGTTTCTGACCCCCTAGTCGGTATGACCTTCGTGCATTCGGCCCTTGCAGCTTCGCGTCTCCAGCGCATGCAAAATTACCGCCCTTAAGAAAAATATTCTACTTGCGTTCCTGGGAGGAAGGGCTTAAGATTTCAGCCCCCAAACCTGAAATCCGGGCGCCGCCACTGATTGTACCCGTAAAACCCCCTACAAACGACATCTTATTTAAGTTTTCATGATTTTATCGTTCATAAATAGCTGGCAAAAAAGAGCCTAAAAAGGGCTCAAGTTGAGGTCAACAGAGCTAAAAATGCTTTGGCGGCTGGGGCTCCGCCCCAGACCCCGCTGGGGGAGCTTACGACGCTCCCCCAGACCCCCTAGTCGGTATGGGCTTCGCGCCTTCGGCGCGACATAAAAATGTTGCAGTTGGGCTTGGGGCTTCAGCCCCCCGAAACCTGAAATCCTGGTGCCGCCACTGTATGCGTATACCCAAAAGGGTACAAAAAAGCTTATGCTGGTGATACCTCATAATCGCCAGTAGGTATAATGGTATATACGGTATATACAAATAATATATATATATATATATATATATATATATATATATATATAAGCTCGTATCGATCGCTGTTCGCTTCATATTATTTTGTGCAAGTTGTGCGTACAGAAAAAAAATCCTGGCGGCGCCGCTGTGCTAACCACCTACAGCTTATATTATTCAATTCATTTGGTTATTTTCACGTTTAATAAAAACGAGAAGAAATAGGGGAAAATAGTATGAGAAATAATCAAGTACTATCGCGCGCACAAATTCAGTAGAAGCATATAGGCTTGACATCATATACGATTTCTTCCATGGCACCATAATTATTATAAGCTTACATGTAGGTCTTAGGCTCTCTCCTCGACTTGATCCACTATCAGTATTCTGGCCTAACACTGACACTGCACTTAATTTTATATAGCGCTATGATTGTGCTTAAGCTGGTCTCTATGTCTATGACTGGCGCTGCCTACGTTACGCCCGAATAAACATTAAAGAATTGAAACCCTATAATTATGCCTGCATTTATGGTCAGATGTAAAAATGATCCAAATTCTCTTGCGGGACCATTATGGCTCACATTGATGCCCACGGAAATGCTTACATAAAATGTGAATTTATAGCTCAACCTAATGCGCTGTTAAAATGTTCGCACGTCATCAAAGCAATGGAATTAGGCCTATATAGGCCTATAGGTTGGATGTATACGTACTCATTCCCATACTCGATCCATGATTTACTTACTTATCTACTAGCTTAATTGCTCGCTATTATAGTATGCTTACTTACCTGCGATCAGACGATGACAGTAACTTTTAAAAATATGTTCTATTAGACTAGATTAAATTAGATTCTATATTAAATTAAATTAAATTATATTAGGCCATAATTATACCGTATTATATGTATATTCATTGTCGTCGTATTGTCGTCTTAGCCAAAGACATCACGTGTATGCCGCTTTATATGCTTAGCTATCTCAGATCTGACCTGTCTCTCAGATCTGACCTGTCTCTCAGATCTGACCTGTCTCTCAGATCTGACCTGTCTCTGAGATGACTCCCTCTGTCCGTTTTTCTCTTTCTCTATCTGTCCTTGTTCGGGTTGTTCTGTCTTCTTTGTAAGCATAGACGATGAATACTGTGATTTAAGTAGCATAGAGAGATAACTCTTCTGTCTTTCATTCATTCATTCATTCCGAAAACTTATATAGCGCCTCTTCAAGAAGTCTACTCAGAGGTCTTTATTAAATCTGTCTGGCTGTCTGATCATCTCTCTCTCGCTCACTGTCTCTCTCTCTCCTATAGGTCTAGCAGTTCTTCTTAGGACTTTGAAGCATAGACAAGACTTCTACGAAATATGGCTGCCTCTCTTTAAGTCTCATTGTCTTCTCCTCTTTGTCTCTTCCTATGTATGTTTGTGTATATGTGGCTGTGTGTCTGTGTATGTGGCTGTGTGTCTGTGTATGTGGCTGTGTGTCTGTGTATGTGGATGTGTGTCTGTGTCTGTGGATGTGTGTCTGTGTATGTGGATGTGTGTCTGTGTCTGTGTCTGTGTATGTCTGTATGCTTGTGTGTGTCTTTATGCGTCACTCCATTGGTGCACGGATGAGCTACATTACTCTACGTATCAGTAATCCATCTATCTTTGTCTCTCTGTCTCTGTCTTCCTGACTCTTTCTCTCTCTCTCTCTCTCTCTCTCTCTCTCTCTCTCTCTCTCTCTCTCTCTCTCTCTCTCTCTCTCTCTCTCTCTCTCTCTCTGTGTCTGTCTGCCTCTGTCTGTCTCGGTGTCTGTCTCTCTGTCTGCATCTGTCTGTCTCGGTGTCTCTTTCACTTGCAGCCTATCTAAACATCGACGAGGGTCAGCGGTTACGAATCTAACTTACGACGAGAGAGACGGCTGGTGGTCAGTGTGGTCAAGGATGACCACATTGACCAGTAAATCTGTCATTGCCGTTGCATCCTAATGCAATGAGGTCGTGACGAATAGAGTGAGGTGAAATGTAGACGCATAAACATAATAGACAGACAGACAGACAGGCACACAGACATACAGACATACAGGCATATAGGCATATAGGCATATAGGCAGACAGACAGAGTGAAAACGAGACAGGTGAAAGCAATGGCACTCAGAGAGAAACAGCGATTGAAAACTAAGCACATATGCATGTAAGCTTAGACATAAACACTCACGTAATGTCCGCGTGTCTAAATAGAATGTGTTTACAGAACGACAAAGTGAGACAGACAGACAGACAGATAGACAAAAATACATAATATATAGACATACAGAATTGATACAAAGACATATAAAGACATAGGCTACAGAAGTAGATTGAGACAAAACTAAGAGATGTAGAAGCAGAAGCAGAGACACAGCGACTCATAGAGAATCAAAGAGACAGTAAAACAGAGTGAAAGTCAATTTGTTATAGGCCTAATATAATTGTAGGCTATATCATGGTTAATAAGCATTATAATTACAACATTGCACCGATAACCACTTGCATCTACTCCATTGCGTGTTCGTGTGTCCGTGTGTGTGTGTCCGTGTGTGTGTGCGTGTGTGTGTGTGTGTGCATGTGTGTGTGTCCGTGTGTGTGCATGCTGGCGTAAGATCAGGATGATCACGTGATCAATTGCTAATTAGAGGATTCTGTTATTAGGACATCGCTGAAGGCATAAGTACATCTCGCGAGAGAGAGAGAGAGACGGTATCCCTAAGGCCATACAAGAGCAATTAGACCCAGAAACATGACCTATCTATACGCAACAAGAACACACACACATATACACACACACACGCAGGCATACACGCACACTGTCAAAGGCAGACTTACAGATACATAAGCGTGTCCAGAGCAGAATGTCCTTAGCAACAATGAACTACATGGAAAATGTACCGTATAACCTCATCACACGGATGCTTGCATTTCCAATTTTCCATTCCATCAATCCTATTTGCAGTTGCGCTACTTAAACGCTCATTAGCCAAAACTCCTTTTAGTCTCTCTCCTCCTGCTTTCTTTATTTAACTTAATAAATCTCCGTCCACATAATTATAGTCGTATTACTAGCTTTTAATAAATGCATGATCCGGTTCCTTATTCAAAGCCGGTTTTTTCTCCCACGTGAATAGCTCAGCTTTATAAAAATTACTGGAGCTCTTTATTTAAATTCAGTTCAAGACGATTGAAACTGAAAACCACGTTGCCAAACTCATATTGAAATTTTGTAAATGAAAGAAAATTGCCGATTATAGGTAATTGATATGTAAACTATTAATATTATTGTCATCATCATCATCATCGTCGTCGTCGTAGTCGTCGTCATCATCATCATCATCGTCGTTGCCGTCATCATCATCGTCGTCGTCGTCGTTGTCGTCATAAGCATCATCATCATTCAAGATAACCGCGTGACCGTCCTGCTTTGCCCCTCCTGCAAAAATTTTGCGGACGCCTATGGTTAATGTATGCGTCGGATGTATTAGGTATACTATGTACAGGGTGGCCCATAAAAAGTGAGACCCCCTAGCATAATTGCAAATAATAAATTATTTAAACACTTTTTCTTCAAGTAAAGACAAGGATATTGTTGCCAAATGTTTACTCATACGGAATCAGAAATCAAATTTAGTGTGTCCACCTCGGTTCTCAACAGATTTTGTCTAAACGTCGGCATCATTGGTAAATGCTTCTGTTTAGAAATCGCCCAAGGAATTTTGCCACTCTTCAGCAATGGCCCGTTTCGAATATCCAGGAGCAATTCTTGTCTTAAGACGTGGTCACAATAGGTACCGTACACTCATTGTTCACCCTAGCTCTAGTCTAGGTTCAACAATCACCACACATGTTTTCCCCATCCGAGACACACCGACCGAAACCATGATGCAACGACTGAAATGTTCACGTGCGTGTATGAGTGACGAGTTCGTTGCTGGAACATTTTTCTTGCATCAGAATAAACACAATCATTTTGAGAATTAACCCATTGTGACAAGAGTACATTGTAGATGTCTTTTCGTCTGTAAACAAAATGCTGAGTGCATTTTTCTCTTTGAGAAATGCCAACTTCGCTACCGGTGTTTTAATTTGCAGTTTTCGTTTATAACCTGCGCCATTACGCATTTGTTTTTCGGTAGAAGTTGCAAACATTGCTCTATAGGCTAATGCGCTGCACTGTTCTTCGTGATGTGCCAGTTTCTCTTTAAATTTCCAGTTGACTCTTGTGACTGTGAGAATCATCATCCTGGATGAAAATCAGCTCACTTGCACACATAATATTCCGTACCATTCCAACGAACTTCTGGTAGCCGCTTCATGATTTAAGCGCTGTCGTAGCTTACCATCGGCATCAATTTGACATAAAATATAAAGATGGCGACCGGAAGTTCACGAAATACTGATGTCACACGCTGAGTTAATGAGCGAGGATAATTTTAAAGTTTAAAAACAGCCAAAAACATAATTTAATATTATTACATAAAAGATTTAACGAGGAGGTCTCACTTTTTATGGGCCACCCTGTATATCCTATGTTTGCTGCACTGTTTGATGTATGCTCGTTGTATTACTTGTATATTATTGAACCAACATACATCAAACAAACATACATTAAACTTACATACATGTAGGCTGCAGCTATAGGCATCTATTTTCCCTATAGTTTCCGACGCAAAGACTGACATTACTGCAGTAAATCTTCGATATATTCACTCGACTTAGTTATAATACTTAGGCCTTCATTACTTTAGAAAGTCGGTTGCACAAGCTGCTGCGGTCTAATACACGGACCATTCTACTCGTAAATATTCATTAATTGGGCATGCGCACATGCGCCACATATTGACACACACGCACACACGTACACACTACACACACACACGCACACACATACACACGTGTACACACGCACATACACGTACACACCCACGTATATACAGCCATTCGTCAGTCGGACAAATTGGACGAATTGATGAAATAGATATAGACTGTGCTAATGCTAGTCAAATATATTCAAATAGATAGATATATATACTTATGTAATACATAATTCAAATACACGTTGTGTGAGCATATGTCAAGATATACGTACATATATACACACACTCATGCACACTCACACACACACAACATTATGTATAGGCCTAGGCCCTACGCTTACTTATAGTAGTAGTCTATATATGCAATACACAAAACACATAGAACTTTAACCCACGCATGTGCTGTATACATGTAGGAATACATTAGAGACTTGAATTATATATATATATATATATATATATATATATATATATATATAATTATATACACAAATATATAATAGTCTATACTGCATGGTGTTGATGGAATTTCTGTCGCGTTAAGTAGGCTTAATGCATTTGCGGTTCTCACGAAATCCACGATTCTGCAATTACACGAGTAGTAGGTAAAGGGGTCATTACCCCCCAAAACCATAGGGGTCTTTCACCCCACACGGGCTGACCCCCAACTAGGGCGACACCCCCACACGGGCTGACCCCCAACCAGGGCGACACCCCAAATGACTAACGCCTATTGAAGCGTGACCGAATCTCTTTGAAGTTGCTGAGGCTGATATCATCATCTGGCATCAGCATGCCACCCCACCCCTACCACCCCCACCCCTACCACCCCCACCCCTACCACCCCCACCCTACCACCCCCACCCCTACCACCCCCACCCCTACCACCCCCACCCCTACCACCTCCACCCCTACCACCCCCACCCCTACCACCACCACCTGCTGCAGCTGCCATATATGCTTACTAAGCGTATTTTCCAATGACTCATCACCCACCCTGCAACTTGCACTGTAACGCGCTTATTGTAATAGCCACACACACACACACGCACGCACACACACACACACACGCACACACGCATACATACGCGCACGCACGCACACCCACACGCACACACACACGCACACACACACACGCACGCACGCACCCACACACACGCATACGCACGCACACATGCACACATCCACCCACACACCCACACGCACACACACACACACACACACACGCACGCACGCACACACGCACGCACACACACGCACACACACACACAATATATATTTTATAAAGCATTATAAGAGGCACACTTCTTCATAAACAGTCATTACTTATTCTGACCTTCTACTAAAGAGCTGCAGCAGTCGATATGTGTCCAAAAATTAGTAAATGCGAAATGGATGTTTGTGGAAACTACAAATGCGAATGTATAATGTGTCAAAGCGAAGATGAGGAAAGCGTTCAAAGTGAGGACGAAAAAGTTGTAAAGTATGGTACTATGAAACTTAAAGCGGAGAATGAAAAGCTAAAGAAATCTGTTATTTGCAAGGTCTGTGAAGAAAAACAAGTCCAAATTTTATCTCTTCCTTGTGCGCATGTGAACATGTGCGAGGCTTGTGCGGACATTGCCACACACTGCCCCTCTTGCGGAGAGCGCATCCTTGGGACTGTAAGAATTTATATGGTATAAAAAGTAAAGAACTCTACAACAGACGCTTATTTTCGCTATGGACCCGACTTGGATACACCCGTTCTCTGCTATAATCAGCGGCCCGAGTGGATGTGGAAAGACGAACTTCACTTTACGTTTTATAGATCATTTAGAATATATGGTCAAACCGACCATAGAAAAAATTATATGGTGTTATGGAATCTACCAAGAAATCTTTGATAAATACACTCACGTTCAATTTCACGAAGGCCTGCCAGACTTGAGTATTTTCGATGGCAAGCAGAAGACGCTGCTTATTTTAGACGACCTTATGAACGAAACGGACGAGAGAGTTTCGAAATTATTCACAAAGATTAGCCATCACATGAACGTTTCTATACTATACCTGACGCAGAACCTTTTCTATAGTGGCAGGCATAGCCGAACAATCAGTCTGAATGCTCATTACTTTGTTCTTTTCAAAAACGTTAGAGACAGCACGCAGGTTGCTGTACTAGCTCGGCAGATGTTTCCTGGCAAGAGCAATTTCATGATAGAAGCATTTCACGATGCGACCATGGCGCCTTTCGGTTATCTTTTGATCGACCTGAAACCAGAAACTGACGAGCGCTGTCGGCTGAGGACAAATATTTTTCCGGGTGAAACGCATTATGTATATGTAAGGAAATGAATATAAACTCGCACGCTTCTATTATCTCTCATTCATTCAAAATGTCTGCGCCCATAGAGGAGAAGTTTGAGAAACTCAGACTACTTAAAGAGGCCTCGCCTAAAGTAAGGAAACAGATTTTGAAAGACTGTAATTCTTCTCTGCTTTGCTGTCTTTGCGAGTGTGCGATCAACATTTTAAAAGGCACTGTACCTTTGAAAGAGGGTCAGAAGAAACGTCTCGCTCGCTTCAAACACAACTTGAGAAAACTTGCCTCTAAGAAGACACGTCGAAAAATCAAAAAGCGTATAGTGCAGACTGGCGGATTCATAGGTGCATTGCTTACTCCTGTACTTTCTTTTCTGGGAACATTGCTAAGTAATAAAATATAATATGGAACATACGAAGAAGATGGTTTTGGTAGAGCCGAGACAGATTGAAAAGTGGAAAGAAACAATGCTGGATAAAACCTTGTCGAGATTGGATACGCAGATGTATGATATTCTGCATAGAAATATTGCAGACGATGATAAAGCCAAACTGTATACCAACAGTTTGAGTCGTTACTTGCACATTGACAAACCAGCCAAAGTTACCAAGTTCGAAATCAAAGAAGATGCAGCGGCGGTGGCGGCGGCGGCGGCGGCGGCGGCGGCGGCGGGCGACCCTACGGACTCTGCCAAATCTAGCAGCAGCAGCAGCATAGAGACGCAAGTATTGGAAACGGTGCCAAAGAAATGGAAAACTCAAGCCGCTAGACTCTTGTCGCACATGAAGAGTAATCCCGAAGTGTCTTGGACTTCTAAAGGCGAACTTATTTTGAAAGATGCAACTATTCCGAAGACGCACATGGTCGATTTGGTGAACGATCTGATGAGAAAACGCACGACCGCTTCGCCACCAACCGGTTGGCGGCTCTTGGCCGAAGCACTGAAAGACTCAAACATACCTCGCGAGCTCATAGGAAATCAGGAACGGTGGACGTATATTAATAATCCCATCGAAGAAGCGTCATCAGTCACACCGAAGAGCAGTCGCGGAAAACAGCAAAGTCTGGCGAATTGGGTAACTTACTGATCGGCGAATGGTGATGGAGACGTACTTCGATCCAAAGGTTCCTGGGAGCTTTGCAGGCGTGTCGTCATTTCAAAGACATCTTAATGGACAATTTAAAAATAAAGACGTTAAGAATTGGTTAATCAAACAAGATACATATACGCTACATAAACCTGTTAGATTGAACTTTAGACGGCGAAAGACTTTCACTGTAGGCGCACATGACTTATGGCAAGCCGACTTGGCAGATCTTTCTGCATTGTCCAAACATAATGATAAAAATAAATATATTTTAACCTGTATAGATGTTTTTTCTAAACATGCCTGGGCAGTTCCGCTTAAGTCAAAGTCTGGTGCGGATCTGGTCGATGCATTTTCCTCTATTCTTGCACACAACCAGCCTGCCAATCTGCAGACTGACAAGGGTACAGAATTCCTTAATAAAAACTTTCAATCCCTCTTACGTAAAAATTCCATTCGCTTTTACACGTCTGAAAATAGCGACATAAAGGCCTCTGTAGTAGAAAGGTTTAATCGCACACTTAAGACGAAAATGTGGAAATACTTTACTTACAAGAATACGCATAGGTACATAGACATTTTACAAGATCTCGTGCATGCGTACAACAACACATATCATAGAAGTATAGGCATGATGCCCAGTTAGGTTTCTAAGGAAAACGAAAGTGTTATTGCAAAACGATTGTACGGTGAAAAGAAGCGCCCAACCAATTGGAAGTATGAAGTCGACGATAAGGTCAGAATAGTAAAGGCGAGGATAGCTTTCCAAAAGGGGTATTTACCAAGTTGGTCGTCTGAAATTTTTAAAATTATAAGACGAGTGCCTACCGATCCAGTAACGTACGAATTGGAAGATTTGCAGGGCGAAGAGATAAAGGGAAAATTCTACGAATTTGAGTTGCAAAGGATTTTAAAGGAAGACGATGTTTACAAGATAGACAAAATTTTGAAAAGCCGTAAACGGCGTGGTAAGACTGAATATTTTGTAAGGTGGAAAGGGTACGACAACAAATTCAACTCTTGGACTCAGGATATATTCAAAGTATAGCAGCGTTTTCTTACAGTATGACAGAGAGCACACACACGCATGCAAGTAGTAACGACAATGTCGCACTTCTATCTCACTTTACCAAGCAATTCTTCAATGACCCATTTCCCCGACAATACTACTGCGCACTTTACAACGAAATTGGAAAATGCCATTTCCCTTTCTGGCCGATGGGAAGTTTCTTTGATAGAACTACAATACCCACACACGTGGTACAATGTGCAAAGCGGGCAGGGCGACTTTATGTATAACCATATTCCTAAAAGAACAAATCCCAAAGATGAGTGGTATTCTATACAAGAATTGTGTAATGTCCCTGCCGGATATTACGAAAGCGTGGAGGATATAGTTCATACAGTGAACGCGAAAATAGAGGCTGTAGCCAAATTGCATTCGCTCGTCCGACACCCAAAATTTGAATACGACAAAGTAACGAAAAGACTCACGGGTAAAATAAATCTCGCTACAAGCGTAGGATTCTCTTCACATCTGTGTAATATTTTTGGCATAGAAGAAAATAAGAAAGTTATAGAAAATTTCGATTACGGTCGTTATGTGTACGAAGGTCGATACGAAGATTATATCAAAGCATGGGACGAGATGCCTGACAAGGAATGGATTTCCGAGAAGGGCTGCAATATAAATCCAGAATTCTCATACATGTACCTGTTTTGTAATATTTTGGAATCTGTAGCACTTGGCGATGCGAAAGCCCCTTTGCTACGCGTAGTTAATATAGGTGGCAAAAGCGGTGATAGCGTGCATGTCATGTACAAAAATGCAATATACGTACCGATTCAGCAAAAGTCTTTTGACGCTATAGAAATATATATGAGAGGTGACAATGACAAGCCTATACCATTTGAGCATGGGAAGTCGTTCGTTATACTTCATTTCAGACAGTGTGGCAACATATAAAAATGGCACATTTCTATCTCACCCTTCCAAGCAATTCTTCCATGTCCTTCTATTCACAAAATACCGTAACAAATTTTATCACAAGATTGGAGAATTCCATTTCTCTAAGCGGTGACTGGGAGGTCGGACTTGTGGAGATTCAATATCCTCATACGTGGATCAATTTAGATAGAAATGACAGTAGGATATCGTATACGCATGAAGAGATTTCGGAAAATGGCGACATACTGCCAGGGACCATGCATAGAACGACCCGTCTGCCTGCTGGATATTACGAAACTGCACAAAATCTTATCGATTCTATAAACAAATTTATAAGTCTTGTTGCGAACGAGCTTGACATGTCTGAATTTCCAAAGTTTAGCTACGATCCTGTAACGAAGCGACTCAACGGCGATGTGAATAGGGGAACGAGCATACAGTTTTCGCCCGCCATCTGTTCAATGTTGGGGGTTGCTGCGCGTCAGAATCCCATTCTCAATTACGATGAAGACAGCGATTACGTTTTTGAATTCATGGGCGCTAATGCGTGCGATGTAAATCGTGGATTTTCGTCTCTGTACATTTATTGTAACGTTCTCGAGCAAGTGCCAGTGGGTGACACAAAGGCTCCGCTGCTCAGAATCGTAAACGTTAGTGGAAAAAGCGGTGAGAGCGTGCGTACGACTTACGAAAAGCCCATCTATGTACCATTGCAACAGAAGACTTTCGACTCTATCGAGATCAATATAAGGACGGACACGGGCGATCCCGTTCCATTCGAAAGCGGAAAGTGTATAGTGACGTTGCATTTCAGACATTGCAAGATACCATACCTTTTACAATGAAAAAGCCATTCTGCTGCGATGCAAGCCGATTGGCGTACGAAGATTACTATTTGCAACAAAGTGGAAATGGCATGTCTGTTTTTCAGGGTGCGCGCCTTCAGCGTGGCCATGGTTTGGGCAGTTTTCTTAGCGGGTTGTTTAGAAATGCCTGGCCTCTTATACAGACTGGCGCTAAAGCACTTGGCAAGCAGGTCTTGAGAACAGGGCTTCAGATTGCCAACGATGTCGCCGACGGCGACCAGTTCATGGACGCCGCCAAGCGGCGCCTGCCAGAAGGTATAAAGGCATTTACAAGTTCGTCCGATCTCAATACTCAAAGTGGCAGCGGACGAAAAAGACGTAAGCGGTCTCTGAGAAAAAATAAGAAAAGAATCAAGGAAGATATATTTGGCATAGTTTAAAATGGCGTTCGTTCACCCTCAGTCTTGCGAATGTGCAAAGAGCGAACTTGACCTTTTTAGCGTACAAGCTACACAGACAAGCATAGAAGCTGGTTCGTACGTTGAATATAATCCAATAGCAACCATTTCACAAGGAACACCAATAGAATTTAGCATAACAGGGGCAGGTCAAGATTACCTAGACCTGTCAAATACACAGCTGTACGTCAGAGCTTCTATAGTAAGAGCGAACAACGAGGCTGCAGACGCTGGCGATCATGTTGGTCCCGTCAATCTGTTCCTACATAGCCTTTTTTCAGAGGTGGACATCACTTTAAACGACACTCTGGTCACAGCATCAAACAACACGTATGCATACCGCAGCTATTTGGAAACACTACTCAGCTACGGCTCTTCAAGCAAAAATTCTCAACTCACCTCTGCATTATTCTACAAAGACACTGCCAGTCGTTTCGAAGAAGCCAATCCACACGACGATGCCGGTGCGAATATTGGATTTAAGAAGCGCAGCGCTCTTACCGACGAAGGCCGTGTTGTCGATATGTTGGGCGGAATACACAGCGATCTCTTCTTCCAGGAGCGATTCTTACCAAACGACATTAATATAAAAATTCGCTTCGTTCGTAATAAGGATGCATTCTGTCTTATGTCCTCGGCGGTGGGTGCTGCATACAAAGTAAAAATACTAGAGTGCAAATTATACGTAAGAAAAGTCAGATTAAGTCCGTCAGTCTTCCTTGCTCATGCCAAGGCCCTAGAGATTGGAAATCTGAAGTTTCCCATTCGCAGGGTTGTTTGCAAGACTTTTACAGTTCCTAGAGGAAATTTGGACGTGACCCAGGAATGCCTTTTCTCTGGTCAGCTGCCTACGAGAATAGTATTCGGATGCATTGACAATGATGCATTCAACGGCACGTACACGAAAAGTCCATTCAATTTTAAACATATGAATTTGTCTCAGTTAAAAGTTTACCTGGACGGTCAGCAGCAAAGTATAAAACCCTTGGAAACTAATTTTGCAACTGGCCAGTTTGTGAACGCCTATGCTTCGCTCTTCATGGGCACTGGTAAATGGCAGAGAAATGATGATAACGACATAAGCAGAGAAGACTACGCCAACGGCTATTGCTTGTACGCATTCGATTTAACGCCGGACTTGGCCGAAGGTGACCATTTCAACTTGCTGAAATCGGGTAATGTCCGTGTGGATATGAAGTTCTCGCAGGCCTTGGATGCCACTATAAACGTCATCGCATTTGCCGAATTTGAAAATATTCTTGAGATCGATCGGTCGCGCAACGTCATTTTCGACTATAACAATTAAGAAAGATGGACGGCATTACGATAGAAAATATACTACGAAGAGATTCAAGATGTTCGCCCATGTTCGTTGGAGTCTTTGCATGCAATCGACTGCCCAAGTGGCTTAATACAGAAAGACCTTCTCTTCTCGTCTGCAATACAGATACGTACGGACAGCCAGGAATACACTGGATCGTAATATATATCGAAAGCGCAAATTATGGCGAATTCTTCGACTCTTTAGGACGACCGCCAGACGCTTCGTTCAGAACATTCCTACACAAATATTGTTCGCGTTGGACATATACTGACAAACAAATCCAAAGTGTAGTCAGTCGTTTCTGTGGACATTACTGTATTTTTTATTCGCTTCATGTAGCTAGAGGTTATAACATAAACGCCATTTGCAGCAAGTTTAGCAGTGATACTGGATTAAATGATTACCTTGTGCACTCGTTCTTTCACAACATTAATAAATAAATGTGATTCAAATTTAAAAGTCTTGTGTTCTTTCCTTCATATAAAATATAATGTGTGTGTGCGTGCGTGCGTGTGTGTGTGTGTGTGTGTGTGTGCGTGTGTGTGTGTGTGTGGCTATTACAATAAGCGCGTTACAGTGCAAGTTGCAGGGTGGGTGATGAGTCATTGGAAAATACGCTTAGTAAGCATATATGGCAGCTGCAGCAGGTGGTGGTGGTAGGGGTGGGGGTGGTAGGGGTGGGGGTGGTAGGGGTGGGGGTGGTAGGGGTGGGGGTGGTAGGGGTGGGGGTGGTAGGGGTGGGGGTGGCATGCTGATGCCAGATGATGATATCAGCCTCAGCAACTTCAAAGAGATTCGGTCACGCTTCAATAGGCGTTAGTCATTTGGGGTGTCGCCCTGGTTGGGGGTCAGCCCGTGTGGGGGTGTCGCCCTAGTTGGGGGTCAGCCCGTGTGGGGTGAAAGACCCCTATGGTTTTGGGGGGTAATGACCCCTTTACCTACTACTTACACGCGACAGCTTATTCTCTATGTAAATATATATATATATACTCTTATTGCCGCTGTACAATGTACATAGTTTATATACATATATAATGTATAGGCTATATATGATTTCGACCATACATTGCAGTTTACACGCGCATGTATAAATAGATACATTTAGGCTTATAAGTGTCACAAATCAGGCAAGTCGTTAATACACTATTATTTATACGCATGGTCATACAGATGGCTAATTTAATCCAAGAACCTCCATGATTGTGCTATTGTCATATTGCTCAAATCGTCCGTAATCATCTATGATCCCGTGATCAATAATAGCAATCACTCGAGACCGAGACAGATCGAGTCTCGAGACCGAGACAGATCGAGTCTCGAGACCAAACAACTCCGACAATAACGACAATTTTTCTGGCGCCGCTGCACATCCATCCCCGCATGCCGTTAAAAAACAGGCGTCAAAACAAGACTACAACAGCGAGCGAATTATTTTAAGCCTGTGATATCATCTCGTTGACATCATCATCATCATCGTCATCATCATCATCATCATCGTGTTATGTGTCATCGTCTTTGTTCTGTGGATGGATGTTTATTCGTGCAAAACATCAGAGTAGAGCAAACAGCGATGAATGGGTTGAATGGGTGTCAAGTGTCATCGCCTACATGCCTTCTACATGTATGCACTATGCATCCAGTAATTCTGCTGCACTTCGATCATCTGCTGCTTTGCTTCATCCGCTCAATATCAGCTTCTTTATGCATGTGTAAGCCTTTTATAGTCCTATACAACATTGTTTGCTACTGCATAAAATATATGCATACATGCATAGACATTTTTACCCTTTATATGTATTTGTAGTATCTATGAGCGTGTGTTCCTGCTTATGTGCGGCTTCGCTAAAACATCTGTGTTCGCGTGCATGTGTTTGCGTGTTTTGCGTGTGTTTGCGTGTGTTTGCGTGTGTTTGCGTGTGTTTGCATGTGTTTGTGTGTGTCTGCGTGTGTTTGCGTGTGTTTGTGTGTGTTCACCTGTGTCTGGTGTGTTTGTGTCTATACGTGTGTTTGCGTGTGTTTGCGTGTGTTTGTGTCAACGTGTGTGAATTTTTATGGTGTGGCTGGAGTAAACTGATCCGTAAAATTTCGACACATCGATCTTTTGCAGATTCCGGATGGAGCGAAGGTCCTTCTGAAGCCAACGACATGCATAGATCTATACACTGGAAACAGAGATACAGACATATGCAAGGACAGACAGAAGGACACAGGCCCACAAACAACTGCACGGCTTGTTGCTGTTTCATATCAAGGATGATTAGTGTCTCCATCCTCCTTTACTCACGTTCGGGACTGGCCCTACAAAAGCCCTGCATGTCAGAGTGTGAATATAGTGACGGAGTTAGAACTGCACGGACACAATGTCATGTCGATTCACTTAAATTAATAAACGAGCAGCTGACCAGCAGCAAAACAACGGGTAACGGAGAGACATAGACCTACAGGCAGTCAGACAAACAGAGAGACACGCAGGCATACGTCACTTAAATATGCTCTCGGGCTTACACAGACGGATAAACAGACTCCATGTTGACTTGTCTCGCTTTTGATATTGAATTATATATTAGTCCTAAAGAGCCGGACACTAGCGACCTCTTGTCTACAGTTTTTCTTCAACAGGTATTGCAAGAAATCAAACGACTCATAATTATAATATTCTCACTTTAGACTATAAGTGTCTTAGTTGGACCTCAATGCAAACGGTTAATTTATTATCTTGGAAAACTGTAGAGTCTAACTTTACGGATTTGATTTCATAATCGGATATCTGACGTGTCTTGAAATCCGCAAAAGTAAACAGATTGAATTTAAATTAACCGAATTTGTTCCTTTCTCTGTTCAATAGGCCTACGCAATCACCATCATCATCAAGAGCAGCAGCAGCATTGCAGCAACCATGGGAATGAAAAATTGTTCACCTTTGCCCTCTCTGTCCTCCACTGACATTTGAACCTTGAACCTCGATCAGCCGTCAAAATTTTTCAGCAATTGATTAAATTGTAGGTAAATCATGATTTGCAACAGCAATAACGTAGCCTACCACGGTATCTATAATTATAGAATAGACTACACCAAAATTAATGGCGCTGGTTTGAAGCATTCAACGTTTTTGTGGTCAAAGTGTTGACGAATTGCAAATCATTCTATCTGACAGGGTCTATGATTGATCAGCTAACTCAAGGCTGTTCCCATTATCTTGCACATACACACAAAACACCTAAACACACACACACATACACACACACACGCGCGCGCGCTCGAACCCTCCCCACCCACACCCCCACCCACACACACGTACACACACATAGGATATAGGTGGGTACTGTTTTTTCATTTCATACACGATATTCCTCTCGTTTATTCCAAGTACGCTTAGATGTTGAGATTGTTGACCCATTCATTCTCTGCACTTCGTCTGATTCTGTTAGCCACTGCCTCTCTGTCTGTCTGTCTGCTTATCTGTCTGTCTGTCTATCTGTCTCCGTCTGTCTGTCTCTCTCTCTGTCTATCTGTCTCTGTCTGTTTATCTGTTTGTTTGTCTGTCTGTCTCTCTGTAACATAAAATGACGAAATGTCAGAGAGAGCCTCAGAGAGGCAGACAGACAGACAGATAAGCAGACAAACAGACAGATAGGCAGACAGTGTGTTTCTCTGTCTCTGTCTCACTATCTTTGTCTATCTCTGCATGTCTGCGTATCTGTCACTGTTTTTCTCTCGCTCACTCGCTCGCTCTCTTGCCATCGGTCTCTGCCATGCACACACACATTATGACGTCGAATTTTTCTTCATCTGCTTCGATGTTCTTGATTTGCATGGCACGAACGTTTTCTCTATGAACCCGGCCCCATCCCCACCCCTCATCCCCATTCCTCATCTCCATCCCCATCCCCCATCCCTCATCCCCATCCCCATCCCCATCCCCCATCCCTCATCCCCATCTCCATTCCCCATACCCAAACCCATCCTCATCGCCCATTCCCATTCCTCTCTTCGTTCGTCTTTGTCACCGTATCATGCACCTGCGTTTCTAACCATCGTGATCCGTACATGTATGTCTGCCTGGACCTATAGATATACTGTGCGTTTCATCTCATCTCTCTGCCTTTCATCATCTCTAACCATAGATGTATAGATGTATGCCTTGCATCTGCGTTACCACAGTTTCACAATCCGTTACACTACGTAAACCCTTGTGCTTAGGCCTAGTATATAGATACTTAGATAGTATCTGTTCAGCGTAATGTAACAGCGCCCTATACCGGTACCTTAGCAAGTTAGCATGACTCTTTCACTGATGTGTCAAACTACACCGTGATTCAAAAAAAGTAAGCCAAATTGTTTTTCATATATCTCGAATGCCTGACAACGTACCACGCTAAAATTTTCCAAATAGTTAGAGAATTGGACCAAGAATATGATTCCAAAATTTCATGAGATAAAGTTGAACGGATAAAAATATATGAATCTTTCAACTTTATCTTGCCGAAATTGCAGTTTACAAGCAATTTTCTGTTAGATTCAAGAAAAAGTAAACCAAACTGTTTTTCATAGCTTATATCTTAATGCATGATCAGTATGAGAATTGTGGAAAAATAACTGGGGGGGGGGGTTGGACCATTATCCACTTGGAATTGGGGTGTAAAGAACACACTTTAACATGGGGCTGTAAGAAAGACTGGGGGGGTTGAATCCCCCCAACCGCCCCGGCAATTCTCACCCTGTGCATGATATTATAATTAATCGTCATAATAATTATATCCATATTCTAATTCATTCATCCATTTATCGATCCATCGTCCCATCCATTAATCCATCTATCCATCCCTCCAACATCGCGCCCATTTATTTATACCCATCCATTCATTCATCCATCCATCCATCCATCCATCCATCCATCCATCCATCCATCCATCCATCCATCCATTCATCCGTCTATCCACTCATTCATCCATCCATTCATTCATCCATCCATCCATCCATCCATCCATTCATCCATTCATTCACCCATTCATTCATCCATCCATTCATTCATCCATCCATTCATCCATCCAGGGCCGGATTAAGGCATGTTCAACATGTTCAGCGGAACAGGGGCCCCCACACTTTAGGGGGCCCCACAAATGTTGCAAAAAAAATTTTTTTGCAAATTTTGGCCACACGACTATTTTCTAAAAAATTTTGGATGACTAAAAAAAAGGTCATCAACTTATCAACTTTTTTGGCGGATGAAATGGTATGATTTTCCAAACAATTTCGGCGAATGACTAAAAAAAAAGGTCATCAACTTTTTTCGCGGATGAAATGGTATGATTTTCCTGAAAAATTTGAAAAATTTTCCGCAAAAAATTCCCGAACAGGGCCCCCACAAAAATTCCCGAACAGGGCCCCGACATTGCTTAATCCGGCCCTGCATCCATCCGTTTATTCATTAACTCAATCATTCACTCATCCGTTTTTCCTTTTTCAATCAACTCATCTCTTAATTTATCCATCCATTATTTATCCCTCTACTCTGCCCTCTTCCCCTTCCCCTGCTGTCTGTCTCTACTCTCATAGACATGGTCTACTTATATCAACCACGAAGACAAATTACAGTAGTTTGCCACCAAGACGAATGCGCAGAATGTCAATTACGAAACAGACTGAGATGGACAGCCATACATGCATGCTGTAGGAAAAATAGACGGACGGACATACAGACAAACAAACAGATAGATAGACTGACAGACAGACAAACAGACAGACAGACAAACAGACAGACAAACAGACAGACAGACAGACAGACAGGCAGACAGACAGACAGACAAACAGACAGACAAACAGACAGACAGACAAACAGACAGACAAACAGACAGACAGACAGACAGGCAGACAGACAGATAGACAGACAAGCACTGATAGACACGAGACAGTAAGTCTATGAAGCAATGAAATATCGTCTTCCTTCATTTATGTCTACACGTAACCTATAATACTATGGTAAGTTATACTTTATAAATATTATTATCGGTTAAGTTTTTGTTGAAAACGCGAGTGCAGAAGACGAATAATATATAATCGGATGATGTACAGTATATTATGTGCAGCATAATTATAGACTATATATATATGCATTCATTCGTTCATTCATTCGTTCGTTCATGAATTTATATAGCACCCCTTCAATGAAAACTACCCATAGGCGCTCTCGACCGACCCCAGCACGGCCAAAAAAGTGAATTTTACAGTCTAATCAGTAAACTAGGCTACTCTCAATTCTATATAGAGCCCATGCAGAGAGCAGACGTATAGCTTCCGAGGAACATGTTCCACGCTACCGAGACGCAACACGGAAAAGGCTTGAATCTACGTTGTTGCAGTGCGTGCAACTGGGACCCTGAGCCACACCCTCTCTGCAGAACGGAGGGGCAGCGATCTTGAATGTTCGAGGGGCAACAGAGCCATCGCAGATAGTCAGACATCAGCGTGACAAAGGCGCTGGACACACACACACACACACACACACACACACACACACACACACACACACACACACACACACACACACACACACACACACACACACACACACATAATTATATTCATTCATTCATTTCGAGAATTTATATAGCGCCCCTTCAAGAAGTTCGCTCAGTCCATCCACGGTAAAACAAAAAAGTGGTTTTTATATTATTATATGCATACAGGAGCGGATCCAGGGGGGCCAATCCGGCCATGGCCCCCATTGAAAACTGCCATGGGACGTGGCCCCCCCCCATTTGGTCCGAAATTAGCAATACGAATATGGGTACAATGGATATTGGCCCCCCCCCCTATTCGGAAAATTGTATGGGACGTGGCCCCCCGCTCGGTTTTGAAGTTGAGGACAAAAAAAAGGTCATCAACTTTTTTGGCGGATGAAATGGTATGTTTTTTCCGAAAATTTTGGCAGATAACTAAAAAAAACTTTTTCTTAGAAATTTTCTTGGTTTTTCCCAAGATTTTGCCCCCCCCCCCCTAAAAACAGTTCTGGATCCGCCACTGTATGCATAGGCTATATTAAGATATTATGGCCAACACATTAAATGTAAAATATGTGAATTCACTCTTATTTTTACAAAGACGTTTACACGAGCACGACCTGTCTATTTTTCAATGAATTGGATTGGGTCAGATCCTTCATCACCACCGCTATGGCCCGCTTGAATAATCGCCACACTACACAAGGTCCCCGTGCACGGACGAGGTCTGTCTGTGAATGATATAAAACAGAAGAATCAATCAGACGAGTGGATACATGTATCGTTGATATATATATATATATATATATATATTATATATATATATTTATATATATATACTGAGACGTGTAGCAATGTTATCGGAAAACCCAACGGGGTTCAAATCTTGCAGCAGGAGACAGTCCCAGCTGCAAACACTTTTTTCTAGAAATGCTTCCGTATCGACTCGTTCATCGTCGAGTAAACTCCCTCAGGTCGGCTTTGGATGTGCCACGATTCTAGCAAAAATACCTATTATACCAATCTAGACAATCAGTGTACAGTGGAATGGAATAAAAAAAAGGAAGCGACACTAAAGTTGTGTTCTTAGAATGCTTCTGAAATTGCAGGACTCAAGAGATACCTTCTGCTTTCCTATAGAAAACCGCTTCGATGATGAGAATCAATGTGAAGAAGAATTTGTGGCAATAAATCAGCTAAGCCTATGCACCGTTGTTCAGCATTTCATGAAGTTTACGACGTATACAATATTGCACCGTGGAAGATATATTGACAAAATATGACAAAACAGTTTTGCACAATGTTGCTGACTTTTATGGGCTTAGCCATGGAGATACGGTATTAAATCGCTAAAAATAAAAAGATCGGAGTAAGATTTCGAGAAGAAATGAAAAAGATATTAAGCGACCTTTTTAGTTATGTGAATAAAGTAGAATTATTAAATTTTCATGGACAAGAAATCTGGTAAGAGATTAAAATTCTTGGGGAAGAAAATTTAATATTATCGGGCAAGAGATTAACAATCTAAATCTTCGAAGACAAAGCGTGCAAGAGATGAGGCCATCTTTGGATACGAAATTCAACACGAGATTAAAAAAATTAGGCGAAAATTCTGAGGGACAGATTAAACCACGGAAAGTCTATTTGAAGCAGGAAATTAAAATATCTCGAGAGACGCAACTAAAAAGGAATTTCAATAAACGTCGTCGTAATTGGACCTGCTTGACGGACGCATAAGGTCGACCAATTATTTATTGGTCAGCTGCAGGCGGAACTCTCGCAGTGGACAGTGGTCAAGGTTTGCTTGTTCAAGAGAATGAATGGGAAAAAGGAAGAGATAGAGGAAAGGATGGAGGAGGGTTTGTATGGAAGGAGTGATTGTAGGGATGGACGTAGATATAGGCCTAGTCTACGGAGTATGGATGCTACTATTATTGACGGTACCATCGTCTTAATAAGCTCAATAATCCATCAAAGTTTCCTGCTCCTAGATATATCGCGAACAATGCAGTGGGGATCAATTCAGAAAAAACCCCAGGATTCGCAATCGGAAGGAGGCAGGCAGATAGACAGACAGACAGACAGACAGACAGACAGGCAGGCAGACAGACAGGCAGGCAGGCAGACAGACGAAAACGTAAATACACAGACCATGACGAACATTGCCGGAGTTGCCGAATCAGCCCTGTATAGTCTTTCTGAAGACTCCATGCACAGTAAAGTCTTCATTGCACGTCCAGCTCCACATAAACTCCAATGGATATGGCCTCAAAATACACAAAATGATTTTTAAAATTTCAATAATAACTTTTATGGTGGATTGAAGTTTGAACCGGTAGTAGGGGCCTACCCTGAAGTTGCAGCCAATTAAGGTGAACACGTAATTTAACAATCGATAAAGACGTGACGTAACTTGATTGTTATTTTAATTTGCGAATAATAGACTCTTGACAGTTACAGTGTAGTCTTAAGAATAGAGCGCTCGTCACATATCGCGGTTGCAACGGTTACAGCTGCATATTGTCTATCGAACAATTAGACGAGTTCGGTTGCCATGGTGATCAATCAGCAAATCAGCTGCTCGTAAAAGTGTCACGCTGAGAGATTTTTGCGATATACACATTTACATTACATTTCTTTCCATCCAATGGAATGAAAGCAGCAAGCTAAGACGGTTATAAAAAGAGCATCGAGAGCCATGTTTGTCTCATGGCTCAAACAATTTATAATTGCATGTATTTAGAAATCATCCGGAACCCGGTATCGTTATACTTCCTAGATAGTACTATTCTGGTTCTCTGTGAGAATTTATTTTCAAGCAGCGTTTCAGGCGCAGCCTAGGAGGTTACAACACTTTACCAAAACGATTACTTTATACAATGTTGGTACGCTAGACAGGAACGTCCACATGTAGGATCACAGCTGTTTCATCAATTAGCCAATGATGGACGGCTGTGTGAAATGTGGAACAAACGTCCCTGTGGATATTCCGTATTCACTTTCCTTTCTTTTTCAAACACTTCTAGTCTGTCTTTTAACGTAGGACTGATTTTGCATGCCACGATGTCGGCCCTCGCAGCCCATGAGTCTGGCGAGGACCCGTGTCGTGTAAGATCGGTTCGACTACAATCAAAACTCTTGACCGAGCCGGCTCTCAAGAGCCTGATCACACCCTATTCCATCCTATCTTGCTGTAATTTCTAGGGTTAGATATCTAAGTCTTATATTCTGTTCAATACTGTCTCCTTTCAAAACTGTCTTTTAAACGCTCGATAAAAAAGCCCCCTCCCCCCCATTAGAAAAGACATGCAGACAAATAAAATTGTGTGTGCAAATAAATGAAATTAGCAAATAAATAACTTACTATGTAGGCCTACATACATAATTATATGTAGGCCTATTAGAACATAATTATATAGGCCTATATGTATTAGAAAGTAAGTATAAATAAATAAACTAATACACAAATGTCCGAAACAGCCACTTTCATCTCTCATTCGAGGAATAGGGTTCTTTCCCACTCGCTCCATCCTTCTCTGTAATCTGTATAACTCTCTCCCTATTCATGTCTCTCTCCCTTCCTCTCTCTCCGTTTCCCTGTCCTTCTCCCTGCCCATCTCCCTGTCCCTGTCCCTCTCTTTCTTCCCTCTTCTTCTCCCTCTCCCTCTCCGGATACATGCATACACACATTCACATGCAAGCTGGAAGGCCTATCCATATGTGAATGCAGCCTGGATGCTCGTTTGTCCCCCATCCAAACAAACCTTAATTCCCACACTAGGGAAGGGCACTAGATTACATTATGTTGCGGGGGAAGGTCAGCCCAGAAAAGGGGCAAAGATGTATTGAGCCCGGCTGCTTATGGAGGGATAGAAGCCCCTGTGGGGGTGGGGGGGAAGCTAAAAACTAAAACTTGATGGCTCCTTCGGACGGCATGACGATCTCATAATTATATCTGCATGTGTCCACTGTCCACCATCATTCCCTAGATGTCTTTATAATAATGCATCCGACCGATATCCCGATGGCATTTCAAGATGAGCTCTATGCCAACTTTTCCCAAATAAAACCGAGACCGATTTTGATCCCTTATCAAACGAGGAACTTACAGGTCTGGTAAAGTGCGTCCTGTCAATTATGTAACTACGGGTTGACTACGGTCTACGGGTTCAAACGGGGTTTTCATCGGACGCTACTACAAGTGCACATAGACTCTCCAGGGTCTCCCCATTCCTCCAGATCTACCTCTCCCCTTTTCCCTTTCCTCTCCGAGTCAGAGGTTGTTCAAAAGACAATCCTAGTCCGTTCATCTTAATCTATGTCACATTAACACAGCGGGGGTCAGCCTAATCATTCTAATGGAGATGGCCTCAAAATACACAAAATGAATTTTAAAATTTCAATAATAACTTTTATGGTGGATTGAAGTTTGAACCGGTAATAGGGGCCTACCCTGAAGTTGCAGCCAATTAAGGTGAACACGTAATTTAACAATCGATAAAGACGTGACGTAACTTGATTGTTATTTTAATTTGCGAATAATAGACTCTTGACAGTTACAGTGTAGTCTTAAGAATAGAGCGCTCGTCACATATCGCGGTTGCAACGGTTACAGCTGCATATTGTCTATCGAACAATTAGACGAGTTCGGTTGCCATGGTGATCAATCAGCAAATCAGCTGCTCATAAAAGTGAGAGATTTCTGCGATATACACATTTACATTGCATTTCTTTCCATCCAATGGAATGAAAGCAGCAAGCTAAGACGGTTATAAAAAGAGCACCGAGAGCCATGTTTGTCTCATGGCTCAAACAATTTATAATTGCATGTATTTAGTAATCATCCGGAACCCGGTATCGTTATACTTCCTAGATAGTACTATTCTGGTTCTCTGTGAGAATTTATTTTCAAGCAGCGTTTCAGGCGCAGCCTAGGAGGTTACAACACTTTACCAAAACGATTACTTTATACAATGTTGGTACGCTAGACAGGGACGTCCACATGTAGGATCACAGCTATTTCATCAATTAGCCAATGATGGACGGCTGTGTGAAATGTGGAACAAACGTCCCTGTGGATATTCCGTATTCACTTTTTTTTCTTTTTCAAACACTTCTAGTCTGTCTTTTAACGTAGGACTGATTTTGCATGCCACGATGTCGGCCCTCGCAGCCCATGAGTCTGGCGAGGACCCGTGTCGTGTAAGATCGGTTCGACTACAATCAAAACTCTTGACCGAGCCGGTGTCACGAAATAAAGTCTCCCCCCGAAACGAAGTCTCCCCCCGAAACAAAGTCTCCCCCTGGCTGAAAATCTGTTTTGGAAGAAATTTCTCTGGTGTAAAAGTATATAAATGTACGTGTTAAATAACGTGTTATCGTGTTAGCAACGCAAACTAACGGTTTGATATGCTCATCTATTAATTATATGCGACTGTAGCCGATTTCACGATCAACGGGGGGAGACTTTGTTTCGTGGACGGAGGAAATATTCTCTCCCCCCGGAGACTTTATTTCGGAATATAGTCTCCGGGGGGCGAATTTATTCTAGAACAGATCCTCCGGGGGAGAATCTATTTCGAAATAAAGTCTCCGGGGGGAGACTTTTAGGGGGGAGACTCTGTCGCGCGACACCGGCTCTCAAGAGCCTGATCACACCCTATTCCATCCTATCTTGCTGTAATTTCTAGGGTTAGATATCTAAGTCTTATATTCTGTTCAATACTGTCTCCTTTCAAAACTGTCTTTTAAACGCTCGATAAAAAAGCCCCCCCCCCCCCATTAGAAAAGACATGCAGACAAATAAAATTGTGTGTGCAAATAAATGAAATTAGCAAATAAATAACTTACTATGTAGGCCTACATACATAATTATATGTAGGCCTATTAGAACATAATTATATAGGCCTATATGTATTAGAAAGTAAGTATAAATAAATAAACTACTACACAAATGTCCGAAACAGCCACTTTCATCTCTCATTCGAGGAATAGGGTTCTTTCCCACTCGCTCCATCCTTCTCTGTAATCTGTATAACTCTCTCCCTCTTCATGTCTCTCTCCCTTCCTCTCTCTCCGTTTCCCTGTCCTTCTCCCTGCCCATCTCCTTGTCCCTCTCTTCCTTCCCTCTTCTTCTCCCTCAATTAATGACTCAATTTTCTCCCTCTCCCTCTCCGGATACATGCACACACACACATTCATATGCAAGCTGGAAGGCCTATCAATATGTGAATGCAGCCTGGATGCTCGTTTGTCCTATTATGCTATTACAAGTGCACATAGGCTCTCCAGGGTCTCCCTATTCCTCCAGACCTACCTCTCCCCTTTCCTTTCCCCTACGAGTCAGAGGTTGTTCAAAAGACAATCCGAGTCCGTTCATCTTAATCTCATTTCATTTCATTTTCATTTCATTTCGTGAATTTATTCAGCGCTTCTTCAAGAAACCTACTCAGAGGCGCTGCCAGCCCAGCCACAGCTAAAATAATAGGTTTTGAGCGACTTATAAAAAGCAGGTGAATTTAGTCTAGGCATAAGTCGCAAGTTTAGTGGGAGGCCATTCCAGATAGCGGGACCCACAGTAGAAAAGCTGTCTTGTAGAAGTGCGAGCTCGAGGAACCAAAAGCTCCCCCGTAGTCGCAGAGCGTAGAGCTCGACGGGTTGCAAGGTCAGAGACAGGTCGACAAAGAATAGACAGGTATGATGGAGCACAATCAGTAAGGCAACGCCAGACAAGTGCAGCAACTCGGTAGGAGATGTGCTGTGAAACAGGGAGCCAGTGAAGAACATCACGCATATAAGCAGAGACGGGGGAATATTTAGGAATGCGGCCAATGAGGCGAGCAGCCGAACGAAGAACTCGTTCAAGGCGCCCAATTAGTCCAACACAGCGTCAGCCTAATCATAAATCAAGGACTGACCAGTGACCACCCACCAGTTATTTTTTTATAGGATTACAATTCTCATACTGACACAGACCCATGAAAGCGCGTGCATATTTTTAATGCACGAAGATAGGTTAATTATTTACCCGGTACCAGGTTGTACATATCGAATAAAGAGATGAAGATTAAAGCGTTAGTGCGAAAGTTAAATCGTCCTAATAATATGATGATTAGTTAAGATAAGTTAAGGCGAGTTATTAAAAGGAAAGGTTGAAAAATTATTATGCAGACGAAAAGATTCCAGCAGCGCTGTGGAATGGATGGAACCTAAAACGATTGTAACACGAAACACGAGGGCTTACGGGCAACTAAATAGAACCAAGCTTCGGGCTTAATTCATTGTAAAGTTGCTCAATTAATATTGTCGTCATTATAAATCAGGTCAAACCTAGATGAATTATAATTAATTATCTGTTCACGAAATATGAATAGGCTATGTCCTTTGACAGACCGATTGGGCCCTAATTAATGACAGATGCTGAGATGCGTTTTTGTTGATGCAGATGATTATTATTATTATTGGATTTTTTTACTTGATTTTTATAGAGCGCCAATAAAAGAGTAATTTCATCAATCAATAAAATAGCACTATAGAGCAGGTCGGCGCTCAACCAATTTGCCAACGGTTTGTTTATTCTTCGCTCAACCACTGATAGCCGTTTAGTGTATGTAGGATATACTGTAGATGATTCTGTGATGATACTGATAGATGATACTGCAGATGATTCTCTGTTGATACTGATATATAGATGATACTGTATAGATGATTCTCAATCTCTGATGACACTGATAGATGATACTGTAAATTATTCTCTGATGATACCGATAGATGATACTGTAGAACAGATTATTCTCTGATGATACTGGTTCTCTGTTCACTCACCCATTAATTCTTGAACGATACAACAAGGCATGACGACAAGCGAT
>OX243811.1:57202468-57221065 GCA_945859605.1 Lumbricus rubellus | reverse complement strand
ATACAAAGAGATCGGCCACAGCCAAAGACATCAGGAAGTAATTCGTCACGTTCTGCAACTTACGTTCAACGCTGCAATCAGAAACAATAACACAAAAAAGTGAAAAACTGATAGTTATTTTGTGAGAGCAATAAAACGTTCGTTACTTTCCAATACAATGATTATTATTGTTGTGAGGTTTATTTGATTTGCAAACCTATAATCGTAATTGTAAACTCGGAATTTCTACAGCGCCCACAAAAGTTTAGCGCGGGAACCGGCTTATAGTCACAGGTGCCTAGTTAGCCTACCATAGATGAAAATAAACTTGATTTGTATGATACTAGTAAAGTCTTCTAAGAAGCATCTAAGACCAATAGGCATGAAGCGTAATCGTAATACTTACACAGAGATGTTGGTTCTATGTAAAGCAATTATTAGTCCACGAAAAATAAACTACCGATCTTATAAGAGCATGTTAAATTATCTATGACATAATTATTATAATGGTTAGTTATGTTCTATAGCGAGATTGAGATCCGTTACAACATGTATACTGTATAGGTCTATCTCTGGCCGTCTCTCTCTCTCTTTCCTCACCTGATCGCAATGCAGACGAGTGAGTTTCCAGTGATTCCGACAAAGACGAGCAGAAGTAGAAAGAGGACACGCCATGACAGTCCTTCTTCGATCGTCAATCCTCCTCCTCCTCTTGCTCCCTCTTCTCCTCCATCTCCTCCTTCTCCACGCCAGATTCCCTCCGCCCACTCCACCTCGGAATAGAAGGATGAGTTGGTCAGGTTGAGCTGCAACAGCCATCCGTCGTCATAGGATGGAACGCACGTCGTTTGACCTCTGCCTCGCAGACCCGCTTCATCGCAGCCTCCGTACCAGAGGAGTGGACTGGAAGAGTTGGGATCGAGAGTGGAAGTGGAGGAGGAGGAGGAGGGAGCCAAGCTATCGACTTCGACGACTATTTCGCTGCTATTCGTCGTCATAATCCAAGATATCCAACGGAATCCGAACACGCATAGCCGCCTATGACATTCGCGCTGCAGTCTAAATCATGCCTGCAACAGAAAACAGGCGCTATAAGAATAAGAATAACACGGACGTAGCAGTAAGCCATGCAATTTACTGCAGCACCAGTAGGCCTATGTGATTAACGTGTCAGACGCCAAACTTGAGTCAGATACGTATTTATATAGCGCCACACATCGATGCACGTTGTGTTAGAAAGAGCAACGAACGACACAAGGGACAGAGCGTATAACGTATGGGAATATGAATCACGTCAAATCTCTCTCTCTTTCTCTCTCTCTCTCTCTCTCTCTCTCTCTCTCTCTCTCTCTCTCTCTCTCTCTCTCTCTCTCTCTCTCTCTCTCTCTCTCTCTCTCTCTCTCTCTCTCTCTCTCTCTCTCTCTCTCTCTCTCTCTCTCTCTCTCTCTCTCTCTCTCTCTTTCGAGATAGCCTGTAGTTCTCTCATTCTCTCTCGCTCCTCTGACCGTCTCTAAAGATCTGTGTCTGTCTCTCCCTCTCTCATTCGCTATATATCTCTCTGTCACGTTCTCTCTCTGTCTCTGCACATCTTGCATCACCAAATGCGCCCGATCAAGCTTTTCAACGAAATTTATACCGTCAGTCAGTCTCGCATATAATATTTCATCCCGTCTGCCGTCTGTTTGAACACAGTTCTTGCAGACCTGCAACGGACGTGGTGAGTATGTCAGCTGTGAAGGTTCGGACCACGGTAGCCATGGATACTGATACATATTTGCACATTTGAACGGTAGAGAAACAGCAGCTGTGTTGTGTTTCGATTGTGAAGAGTATAGGCTAACGCTATACAGACCGTCATCTTGTCTATTAATACTGAACAGTGTGTCGCCAGGCCATGCACGATGGGCCACGCGGCGACACAGCATAATTGTCGGGAGCGTATAACTTTACTTTTCAGGACTTCAGACTACAGTATACATGTATATAATTTATATATATATATATATGACCATGTTGATTCAGTGCCATTGAAAGGTTTTTACGTGGTTTTCTTTATACATGCTCAGAAACACACACATAGACTCTATGTCTGCGTACCTATATACTGCAGACATACATCCCTATACTTATAGATCCATAATTATATTGGCCTATCAATGCTATCATATAGATCTATATATAATTACTAGCTGGGGTACCCGGCGATGCCCGGGAATTTTATATAAATAGCCGTGAAGCTATGGCGACGGAATGGAAATAGCAAAAAGTTTGGGTTTTCGCGCCCCTACCATTGCCCCTCTACTTACCCCGACCTGACGATCCTCTGTCTACGTGCAAAGTTTCGTATCAATAGCTTCAAAACTGCCCAGAAATTTTGAGCAAAAATATTTTGCCCACCCCGTAGAGCACCCTGCCCCGACCAGGCCCGTGCGGGGCGAAGTGTGTGTTGGTTTGGGGCGAGGTGGTCCCAATGGCACTCTATCTAGCTGCGACTTTTCAGGTGAATAGCTGTGAGACTATGGCGATGGAATGGAAATAGCAAAAGTTTGGGTTTTCGCACCCCACCTTGGACCCCTGGTGGGAGAGATTCACCAACCTCTCCACTGGCTGGACCTGATGGTCCTCTGTCTGGATGCAAAGTTTCAGATCAATAGCTGCAAAGCTGCAAAAAAAATTGGCCCCAAAATTTTTTCCCACCCTGTACAGCACCCTCTCTGTCCCCACCAGGCCCATGCCGGGCGAGGTGTGTGTTGGTTTGGGGCGAGGTGGCCCCGGTGGCACCCTATCTAGCTGCAACTTTTCCAGTAAATAGCTGTGAAACTATGGCGATGGAATGGAAATAGCAAAAGTTTGGGTTTTCGCACCCCACCGTGGACCCCTCACCATCCCCTCCACTGGCTGGACCTGACGGTCCTCTGTCTGGATGCAAAGTTTCAGATCAATAGCTGGAAAACTGCCAAAAAATAGCCCCCAAATTTCCCCTTCCAAACAACGCCCTGCCCTACAAGGCCCCTGCGGGGCGAGGTGTGTATTGGCTGGTGGTCTCGGTGGTCTCGGTGGCACTCTATCTAGCTGCAACTTTTCAGGTGAATAACTGTGAAACTAAGGCTATGGTAAAAAAATTGAGTTTTCGCCCCTCCCCCATTCTCCCCTGGTTGTAAAGACTCGCCAACTCCTCCACTGGGTGGACCTGACGGTCCTCTGTGTAAATGCAAAATTTGACATCCATAGCTGCAAAGAAAATTCCCCCCCCCCCAAAAAATGTTTGCCCCTAAACAACGCCCCGCCCCACCCGGCCCCTGCGGGGCGACGTGGGTGTTGGTTGGGGGCGAGGTGGTCCCGGTGGCACACTATCTAGCTGGAGCTTTTCAGGTGAATAAATGTGAAACTATGGCGATGGTAAAAAAATATGGAAAATTGAGTTTTTTGCCCCCACCCATTCTCCCCATTGTGGTAGGGATTCGCCAACTCGTTTACTGGGGGTACCTGACGGTCCTCTGTCTAAATACAAAATTTGATATCAATTGCTGGGGGAAACAAATTTCGCCCCTTCCCCCCAAAAAATTCCCCCCTCCTGGCCCCCATGGTGTTAGAAATTCGCCAACCCCTGCACTTTTCAAGTCTGATGGAACCCTGTCTAGGTGCAAAGTTTCAGATCAATAGCTCCGAAACTGTGGGCGTGCATTCTGGACAAATATAGAAATAAATAAATATATATACATCCTTCCTTATAGATATATATATATATATATATATATATATATATATATATATATGTAATGCATATATCTGTACTAGCAGTCAAATGAACATTCATACCAACATAATATCTATATTCAAATGCATTGCAGCATGCAAATTCGCAAAATTCGATATGATCTAGTGATTTGTAAGGCGCTGCATATCACGATCCACAAGGCAACAGTCGGAGGAGGAGGAGGAGGAGGAGGAGAAGAAGAAGGAGGAGAAGGAGGAGGAGAGGAGGAGGTCTTTTCAAGTGCAACAATCCATCTAAAGAATCCTCATCTTTTGGGAAGGAACTGCATGTGGTCAAAATCCAATTGGTCATGGAAACAGTCGAGTCTTATTCCACAATGGACCATCCTCCTTCTCCTACCGAAGCAGTATATACGTGTACTTCTCCCGTTGCATTTACATACATAGGATGCGGTTGAGGTCTGGAGAAGAACGGAGAAGAAAAGTTTTATTCGGCACAAATTTGTCTAAATTTATTCCGTTATATACATGTATATATGTATATATATATATATATATATACTAGCTGTACCCAGCCACGCGTTGCTGTGGCAGAAAAGACCTCTCCCTCCCCCTCCCCCTCCCCCTCCCCCTCCCCCTCTCTCACACCGTCCTTTACTGACAGCGGATATAGCCCAAGAATGTTAGAAGGCCGCTTAGAATGTTAGAAGGCCGCTTTCGTAATATTCGACTCGAAGGCCGCTTTCGTAATATTCGACTCGCTTATGACGTCACGGGACGCAACCTCATTGATGTATCGTCACTGTGTTTTACGGGTGAAGAGAATTCTGAAATTTTGCAAGCGCGTGGTTTGGTTGAATTTACAAATGGCGGACGAACGGATTGCAAAGTTCACTTTTTGTGGAAAAGGGTTGCGTTTTTTCGTGGAAAAGAAATCCTAAGACACGGTGCTATTAGAATGGAAGGTTTTGGTAAATTTTCACAAAAATCGGAGCGTGAGTTTCGGCGTGATTGCGTGATAAACTATTGGAAAGTTTCATTTTTATTTATATAGATATGGACTAGAAGACTAATCTGGTTTTCTCCCACAAAAAATGTCTTTCATATGTTCCAAATTTGATTTTGATTTCTTTGACATCACTATCACAAGGCTGTATGGAGACATTCGTGGATTTTTTTACATGTAGTCTTGTCCAGTGGATATATATGCATGGGCAATGAATAAATGATAGACATAGTATGACTTGTAATTGCAGAAATAAATAAGGCAAGATGTGCTGAAAGGCGCTTATGGTAGTTCTGCAATTTGATGTTAAATTGTTAGGCTACAGTATTCCTATTAAAACCATTGATTATCATTCCCCTGCGGCGGTCTATGTTAGGTCACAAAACGCAACCAACTTCCGCCTATTTCAAGCACCTCTGAAAAGAAGAGTCGCCAATGCTACTTCAATATGGAAATTTGTTCCGTTATTGTTTAGGAAAGTACAAATCCGCGGCTGATATAGGCCTATTCACAATTCACATGCCTCGACATTTGGATACAACATGATATCATTCAGGAACGTAGACTATAATTATGCTGTCAATCATGTACATGTAGGGTTGAAAATGCTGTTATTTCTGTAGGCTAAGTTTGTCTGTTCTGCTCAATCGCTTGTGTCAATTCGTTCCCAGCTTAATAGGTGACTAACCTTTTTCAAACTTCATATCGGCCACAAGTTGTCTTTGTTTTAGTGGACCTCTTTTCCGGATACCAATTTTTTTATTGCTTGGATCTGTTGTCCCATCGGTGGATAACTATCTTAGTAGCCTATGCAGTATGCTCATTGAATGGAATAAAGCTTTTTGGAATTTTATTTGATCTAAGCTTATTTAAACATGAATGTTCAATAATTGTACATATTCATTGTAAAAAATTAATTAAGAATCTCACGCCAGGATAAAGGATTCTCTCTATTGTTCATAAGGCATTAAATGAATCCTGCTTTGTTCTTTGCGCTACGTTTATTATATAAGCCTAGGTCTATTATATAATACTCTGTCTGTTTGACAGGACGAGGAGGACGAGAAGATACGACTGGAAGATGATTTGAAAGAGAGAAAAGAGGAGAAATAATGGAAGAAATAATTAAAACGCTGGAAAAAACAAGTTAGTTCACCACAGCGACTATAATAAGAAGAAGGTTAACAGCGCTGAATATGCAGCAGCAGAATCATCAGCAACATCAACCACAACAGACATAATTATACGACAGCAAGAGCATGTCAGCAAAAACCAGTAATAAAAGCAACATCAACAATGAAAACAACAATAGAAACAATTAGGGTATCCGAAACTTAAAATAGCTGACGCGCATAATTAGGCCTATTATTACGAGAGCGTGTCCACCCCACTTATGACATTGTGTATTAACAGTTAGGCCTAGGCCCCTACTACTAGATAGCTAGTTGGTTATGAAAGTTTGGATTATCGCTCAGTCAAAGATATCCCGGGATGAAAGTTTGGATTATCGCTCAGTCAAAGATATTCCGGGATTCCTTAAAGAAAATCGCATGATTCTGTGGCTAATCCTAGGATTCTTTGAGGTAGGCTAAACGACAGGCGACAGCGAGCAACTGCATTACGAGGCCAGTTTCTAAGCAATGATAGGCTTGTTGCTGTTTAGCGACACTGCCATATCAATGAAGATTGGTGTCGCCCTCCTCCTTTATACAGGCTTGGGACCGGCACTGGCAGAGTGCAACTAGTGGCAGAGATAACCTACTTAAAATATATTATCATTGTTTACATTTTATTTATACATCTGCGCGTGAATTGGATAAACCCGGCTATTTATAGCAAGAGCTCAAACGCAATGCGGAAAACAAAAGCGAAAATGCTGCCAGTTTCGGATCACAAAATGGCTGCCAATGATGATGCCATCAGTGGGATACAGAAGCAGGCGCTCGAAGAATCAACCACTTGTTGTATCTGTACAGATACATACAAGTATCCGAAGCTACTTCCATGTGGCCATACATTCTGCATGGACTGTATCCAGGAGACTGGACTCAAGACGAGCAAAGGACCTGGAGACGAAATGCCGTGTCCGATCTGCCGAAGAAATTTCAACATTCCTTCAAATGGTTTCACCGGACTGAAACATAACTCTTATGTTGAAGGTTTGATTCGAGTTGCTCAAAATTTAGACCCAACTCTGGCAGAACTAACAGCATGTGATGCGTGTTTGGAGGAGCATCGAGAGCAGTCTGTAAATGAAGTTCCAAGAGCCAATATGTACTGTATTGATTGCAAGCAGAAGTTATGCGAAGAATGCTGCAGACATCATAGAAAATTAAAGTTGGCTAAGAATCATAGATTAAGATCAATAAATAAGCTTAGACAACGATCATTAAGTGATGAAGACTTTGCAGAAAGTCTAGTTTCCAGCATTTGTAAATTACACAATCAGGAAGACTTAAAGATATACTGTTGCGTATGTAAAACAGTTGTATGTTCCATTTGCTTCGTTGAAAACCACGAAGGTCATAAAGGAAGTCATGTCACAAAAGCTGTAGATGATTTTCGCAAGGACATTGCGAGCAATGCTGAGAAAGTGAAGACATGCATCAGTCAAGCTGAGATGAAGAAATCAGATATGACGAGGACAAAGGAGGATATTCATGAGAGATTTGGAAGCTTGGAATGTGAGATCAACACCAGAAAAGATAGGATGAAGCAGCTTCTAGATGAACACGCAAATTCACTTCTAGAAGAGCTGCGTTCAAGACGGCAGTGCATTATGAAAGAAATTCACATCGAAACAGATAACATCGATGCACAACTGGAGAAACTGAAGAGCTACATTGCCTACTGTGAGAATATAATGACCAAAGGATCTGCTGCCGACATCTGTTTGTCTGCTGGTTCTTTATCTGTAAGAATGAATGTGCTACAAGAAGAATCTCAACCTCTAATTGAGCAGACACTGACACAAGTTACCCTGTGCTTCACAGCGACAAAGTTCCAAGAAGAAGATGGGGGCAACATGATTGGTCATCTTAATGGTAATAGAATAAATATTTTTACACATAAGCCTAATTTCTGTAGAACATTGTACATGTACTCATTCCGAGCATTTTGACATGGATTTTCATCTTGGATAGACTATCGTAATCCTAATCGTAAACTCAGAACTTCTGCAGCGCCTACAAAAGCCAAGTCGAGGGAAACAGCTTATTCACAGGCGCTTAATCATAACTAGGTCAATAGGCAGGGGTTCAGATCCGGAGAGTCACAGTTAGATATAGCTAGGGCTATGATGGATGATGTTTAAGAGTTGAAAAGGCATCAGTGCTATAGGGGGAAGTGGAAAAATCATGATAGGATCTGTGAAAAGCAGCGTGTTGAGTTTCGAGTGAAAGACCTTTGGGAGTGTGGGTAGGCCTATAAAGCGAAAGGTGGAGTTTGTTTTCGTGAGTCCGTATGATGGGTCTACCCCCCCTGGATTTTGGATTGGGTTTGAGATATCATAACTTGTAATACACCAATGGATTCATCATTCATTTCTGCACAAAATGGTATATTTAGGTTTAAAATATATGAAAGCACCCCGAAGTTATGAATTTTTTACCGTAGGCACCCGTCGATTCCACAAAATGTATACTTTCGCATAAGCAAAATATTAGATTCTGTGTGTTTTTAGCATAATTTATTTAATTAAAAATAGTTTACATATAATAAAGTCCAATATTCAACTATAAAAACTAGTAATAAGTTAGTTTTAATTACAATAACAAGAAAAAAGCATGTTTTAACTGCTAAAAAACGTTTACGCAGACTTATCGGTTTGCGTTGTAAAAAACCCAACATTTTCACACATTTAAATTTATTTTGAGCACTTCCGGTCATCAAATGTCAAATTAATTGGTATCAACAAATAGCCCTAAATGCCCTCTATATAATGACATAATTTATTTCTCTTAAAAAATAAATTATGAATAATTGTTAATAGGAAAAACATGAAAATTTTATGAAAATAAAACACCTTTATTTATATTTTAATTTATTTTGAGCTTGGAAATGTAGCCCCCACATTCCCTCTACAGTATGGTGTAATTGGTATCTCTTCATGTCAAAGGACGGATAAGATACAGCCGATAATCTAAGGGGGGTGGTATCCACCCCCCTGGTGCCTCGGGTATATCGGGTATAACTTTTGAATGGTATGGTATATCATCACACATTTTAGCTCAAATGTGTGCAAATGAATCCTCTACAGCTACCTAAAACGTCAAAATTTTATTCCTATCGAAACAAGTTTGATTTGGGAAAAACCCACCCTAGTAGCCCGAGGGTTAATAATCTGGTACAGTATGCTCTCTATAGTGGAGAAGCTGCGTTGCCTGATGTGCTGTCCTGCACAGGAAGCACTAAGGTCTAAAGTAAAATATACTCTAGCTAGAAATTTATAAATTTATAGGTTGAAAGATATAAAAATTATGACTTCTCATGCATATAATGGAATGTCATTAATTTATGTTCGTAGATTGTATAAAATCAAAAGAACAATTACAAGAGGATCTGATTGAAGTTCCTAACTCGAAACCAGATGTAATGAGTAGGAAGTCTATAGTAAGCCATATGGATATTAAAGAGAAAAAGACGGATAAAAGATCGAAAGAGACAATGACGAAATTTAAAGGTAAGCCTGATATTCACCATTCAGTTGCATCCATTTTTAAAATTCTTACCGAAAGCAAGAAATCATTGGTTCTTTATGCTTCAAACGTAATGACTGTTGAAGTCAAACAAGAGCATATTGCTACAATACGTGATGTGGGCGTCGTGGTCAGCTGCATCAACCATCAGCTGGACATTGATGGACCACTCTCCGATCAGATCATCAAAGCGGCTGGACCAGAAGTCATGGCCGAACTAGGCCGTCATAAGAACCGATTGCTTTCCCTTAAGACTGGAGATCTGGTTCATACAAGTGCAGGCAACCTGAAGGGATTGAAGGCCATCATACACGTAGTGGCCCTTGCGGCTCCTCTTAACGAGCAGAGATCCAGAGATGCTCTCACGAACATCTTCACCAACTGTCTTCACTACGCCAACGACGAACTGAAATTGAAATCCATCTGTCTGCCTCCACTTTGCCTTGGTAAGGAAACAAAACACATGATGGTCACGAACTGCACCATACTTTCTTTGTTATTGGCCTTCATTGTGTGGAATTAGCCTTCACTGCTTTAGGATAAGCCATAGGGTTTGCTCAGATGCGTTTATCGCAGCCTTAAACCGTCATTTTCAGCCGGGGCTGGGTCTGGAGGGCTTTCGACTAGCAACCTTAGGCCTACATTATATAAATCTTCATAATGAATTAATGAATTAGACTAGATTCACTGATACTTTGATTTTCGCCTTTCACAGTTTTGACTTTTGGCCTTTTAGATATATCCTGGTCCACCACTTATGTACTTTGGTCATTAGTTCGAATCATCATTTTTACAATGGATTGTCACAATGTAATGCATTAAAACTAAGGATTATAATAAGCCTCAGCAATTAAGTGCAAAAAATTCATTGATTGACTTTTGTCTTGCGCGGTTTAGCCTATTATTTTGTTTTACTTATTTCGTTATGTCAGGCATCCATTTCCACAGTAGCTGAGTAAACAGTGAGTAGGCCTATAGCCTAAACATCATGGTGAACAATGATTAGGGCCTATGTGAAACTTTTTGAAGGCTAAGTTAAACAATGATTTTGAATTTGAAGCAAATGCTGAAATTACTGATAAAAAATCCAAGACAGGACTTAATTAAATGTTTTAAATACAAGAATTAGTTTGATTGAGCGTTTTGTACAAAGAAAGATAAGCCTAGAAGACCTACCTGACTCAGTAAGTACATTTTAAAAAGTATCACGTTTTGGGTGACGTAGGCTAAGCCTTTATAGGTTGCCAAATTAATCAAATATAATCGATTAATCGCGATTGAATTTTGGAGATTAATCGATTAAAATTGTTTTAGACAGTTCTAGGAAAAGCAACAGTTTTTCATCGATCCAAATCCAATTTATAAGTAAGAATGCTTCATCAATCCCACCTCCATAATATAATAGGCTAAACTACATGTACATGTGTATTTTCATCAATTCGATTTCTATTTAGGATTCATCTTGTCGGTGCAATTTGTAATCCGAGCAAGGCAAAATGCCATTCAATTTGCGAATAATTGAGAACGCTACAACGATAGAATATTGCACCACTCTGTCGAGAAATTGTTGTTTCGTAGAGTTTAAAATTCTCATATTATGATTGCATGATGTGTTTGCAGGTGCGTACGACATTCAAATAGTCGCCGATTGCTTCCTTGAAGCTGTTGAAATGTTCTCTTCAACTTTCGATGTTTCTTCTGCAGCTAAGCAACATCAACATGATCAGAATATTAACTACATCCAGCTTGCCGGTGGCAAATCCCTATTCATCCGACAACTGATCCAATACATAAAGAAACGTGTCGGTGATCAGTGATGACACGGGAATAGTAGGGTATACACTATACTATACACATGTCTTCCGAGAGGGATGATGGTATAGGGCCGATGCTCACTGTCCCTATTACTTTTATGGACCCAGGACTGCGTAGTTATGTATAGGCCTACACAATATATAGGCCTACATTATGCATAATTTATTATTTATAATGCCCTTTTAAATATTGTATTATTGGCACTTAGCCTAACTATAGAATTAGTTTAAACTTCAAAGTTGCAACTGAGTATAATCTTAATCGTAGCCTGACAAGCTATAAGAGTCAAAGTTACTGTGTTTTGGCTTTTAAGGGCAGTATAGATAAATATTGTATCGTAGGTTGTGTCAGCACTAGTCTTGTACTATTTCAATTTGTTTAAAAAAATGCTCACGAAGTTTTCCTACATATAGTTTTTTTGGCAATGCATGCAGTGACTGTTCTGCATGTAGGGTCCAAGATCTCTCTCATCGGTCCAGAGTGTCTTACAGACAGTCCAGCGTTTAATGAAGTCCTTATATATATATATATATATATATATATATATTATTTATAATTCAGTGGGTGTAGACTGTTCAGATCATACCAGATGTCTATTCTTCTCTTCTTCAACAAAGAGATTGAGCCATGAGTTACTTTAACTCGTCCCACTGACTTTAAACAAGTGAGGAATATACCCATCATCTGGTTATTATAGGCCTATACATGTAGTTCTGATAAAAAAAACCTCAACGTTGTTAGATGAAAATATAATTAAGAACGCAGTTCGTGCAAATCCAGGAATCTATCGGATATGCTGATTGCTGGCCCAAATGACCTTGACGATCTGAAACTAAAAAGCATGGGCTTTCACACTAACCCTAAACCGACCAAAGTGTTGTAAACAGTATAAGCTTATGGGAAACACAGGCTAGCAATTTTTGTCGGTCTTTTATATGGAGCAAGCACATAATGAACATGCTATAGATATATCGAGACTTTTGGTAAATTAAAGGCGCTCCACAACCGTTGAATGGAGGATGGAGGATGGAGGAGTGTGAAATGGATCCACCATCAAAATATTATGTTGGGTCAAATGACTATAAAAATTGATATTGCATGACTTTAATATGCTGTATCCAATCAAAGGTGTGAATTTCCCATGAGCGTGTTTAAACACGCATATGCTTATGCATGCAAGCAGTAAGCACATACACATGCATACATACAGACAAACATACATCCAAGCATACATGTACATAGACTAGTTAGTAGTTATATATATACATATAATTAAGCTTATAGCTTCTCAAGTATAATAGCCTACCTGTGTATATATTATATGCCAATATAAAAATGATTGCATATTATATCATCGTATACACACACATGATAGAGATGTAGACAACTATACATAAGCGTATACCTATACGCACATAATTATATGGTTTATTAAATGCTCGAATTCAAGAAGAAGAAACCGTCAGGGGCGATGGTGGTGATGATGATCATCCGTCAGTCTTCGTTCTGTTGACATCGAAGTCAACAGGTCAACATCGTCTGCATGGCAACTCTGCATGAAACAGATTCTTCTCCTATTCTCCACACCACATCATCTTCTCCACATAATATATCATCTTCTCCACATGCACATCACTCCATCAATCAATGCCAACGTCAACGAATCTGAACTCAGATGTGATTCATATGGCCATTTATATTGCGCATTTTAATGTAGGCCTACCACGCATGGTACACTGCAGTATGTGAGGACTATTAATAAGAAAGCTTTCTTCTTCTGCTGAAAAATCACAGAAGTAAACTAACTTCGTGTTTTCTGTATTTATGTCGATCAGCATTATATTATATATAGACTCTTGCATACAATTAGATCTATTATTTTATCAATGCGTTTTGTATGACAAGAGACAACCTCGCCATGGAGATAAAAAAATACGCGTGTGTGCGTGTGTGTGTGTGTGTGTGTGTGTGGGTGAAAAATCGGTATGTTGTAAACAATTTTCGACCAAACGACAAAAAAGTCATCAAATTTTTCGATCGAAGATCCCCTCAAATTTTTTCGCTGCCTATGTTTACACTGAACTTCTAATAATTCTTCTTTGTTCTCTTCCGTCAGTCGAGTGACGACGATGAGGCTCCCACATGACTTCTCCAAATTCCTCTGTTTCTGATGAGATCTTTTGCTCTTGACATGTCAATATTCATCTCTTACAGGTCTTCTCTGACGTTGTCCATCCAGGTTTTTGGTTGTCTTCCTCTGCTTCTCTCTCCCTCTACATGCCCGTGCAAGGCCGCAAGCGGCAGTCTTTTTTCTTCCATTCGCTCCACATGGCCGAACCAGCTGAGCCTTCTTTCTGATTTTGTCCACCACCGTTTCTTCTGCGCCTAGCTCCTCTCTTGTCTTCTCGTTTCTGATTCGCTCTCTCCTGCTCCTGCCCTTGATTGAACTTCTAATAATAATTATTAGAGTGCAATTCATACATTTCGGCGCTGCCCAGTTTGTCCGCGTTGCTTTCAACTATAAAATCATAACCAACAAATGATCCTGGAAAGCTACTCGCAATATTGTCGTATTTTATATGAGATGTTCGTCACGAGTCTGTGATCTTTCGTTGTCTCCACTCAATGCCATCGTTCTGTCTGCTTGTATATACATTATACAATGTATGCACTTTTAATCGCAATGGCAAACTCTTATGCAGCTCCGGTCTTTAAGCACAGGCATAGGCGCCGAGTTGACTCGAAGAGTGGGGGTGCCCAAAGAACTATATATAGAATGGGGGAAAAATCCGCGCGTGAGCGCGGAAAAATTTTTGGGACCCTTTTTTGATAGGAGAGTTATTGAAATTACCTCTGGTCCTGGCTTTGGGAGACGAATTCGCGGTCTAAGGACAATCGCCGAGGCGCACAGCGCCGAGCAGGGTAGGGGTTTAGAGGAGGGGATGTGCTGCTCCAAATTTTGAATTTTTTATTGTCACACTGTGAAATTGATCATCATAGTCATCATTTAATACTTGAAAAGCATCCTTGCCGTTGTCTAAAAAACTCCACACTGAAATAGCGACATTTTAAGATGTTAACTCGTCAACGGTTCTTAGTATTTCATTGCTTAAGACATGATTTAAAGACTTCAACAAATGTTCTTTCCAATTGTTTAAAAAAATTTGATCACTTTTTGGATCAACATGTACTTTTCTTGGAATCCACACGGAAGAAAAATACAATCTTCGTTGGCATGGGCATCTTGAAGCACTCTCCCCTATAGTATAATTAGGTCAACAGACTCAACTTTGCACAAGAAATCAAACAATTTTGTCTACATTAGCCACTATGTAGTGAGCCAATATTAGCACTGTGGAAACAGTTTTTCATATTATTATAGTCTTTAAAAAAGTTTTGACAACTTAGTGAAGGCTGATTTGTTAACGCAGACAAAACAATATCCCGCTTTTGTGATGCTGGGAGGTGACTCTCGCAGTGAGGAACATTATATATTGAGCATGTAGGCCTACAATAAAAGGAATCAGCGTAATTAAAATCGTCGCCGTCGTGCGCAATAAAAAACTATGGAAGAGGATCGAATAAATATAGGCCTATATAAGCAGGATTTCGGTGTTTCTTCGTATTCGCTGATTGGCTGCAGACCAATGGAGTTCAGAGTGCAGACTACTGCATGGGGTAAAACTGGAGTAATAGTAAGGTAGACTAACTGAGATTTTAAAAAATTATAAAAGACGGAATGATTTTTATAGATAAGCAATGCCAGCAGAGAAATAATCCCTAAAAAGCAAATCTTGGTGGCTGTTTTCTGGTGGTGCCCAAGCATAGGCGGGCCTCGCATGGCCAATTTCTGGCGGTGCTGAGCACTCACGGGCCTCGCAGAGTCGGCGCCCATGAGCACAGGGCACCCGCTTATTCATGCACACGCTGCATGCTATAGTATTAAACTTAAAGTAATATGAATAGATCTATCTGCGCTGCATGCCTCAAATCATCAAATGTATCCAAACAAGCGAAACTGCTTTTGGCACGAATTGCGCATTATGTGGTGTGCTTGCCTATAAAAAAACAAAACTGGAAGGATAGAAATTGCAGAATATATGACATTGTGAACTGTGGTTCATGTAGAAGCTATACTCTGATTGATTAGCAATAGATAAATAATTATATAATGCTTCTGTGTAAATTCTAGCAGATTAAGACGCATACTGCAGGAATAGCAGAAATAATTTTAGTAGGCACAAACGGGAAGACTGAAGCAAAGCATCGTGAATAGCCTGTTTATGTTGTTGTTCATTTTTGAATACATGGACAGCAGCTGCAGCTGTTGTAGAATTTGTGAAACGTGAAGAGCTGTTATTAGGAAGCTGCTGTCCAGACACAGATGTGAATTGTGAAGGGAATATCCGAATTCGATTGCCAGAGAGATCAGAGAATGGAGACAGACGAGAGAGAGAGAGAGAGAAACAGAGAGAGAGAGAGAGAGAGAGAGAGAGAGAGAGAGAGAGAGAGAGAGAGAGAGAGACAGACAGACAGACAGACAGACAGACAGAGAGAGAGAGAGAGAGAGACAGAGAAACAGAGAAACAGAGAAACAGAGAGAGACAGAGACAGAGAGAGGCAGACAGAGAGACAGACAGACAGAGAGACAGAAAGACAGAAAGACAGACAGACAGAGAGAGAGAGAGAAACAGAGAGAGAGAGAGAGAAAGAGAGAGAGAGAAAGAGAGAGAGAGAGAGAGAGAAACAGAGAAACAGAGAGAGACAGAGACAGAGAGACAGAGAGGCAGACAGAGAGACAGAAAGACAGACAGACAGAGAGACAGAAAGACAGACAGACAGACAGAGACAGATAGTCAGAGAGAGACAGAGAAGGACACAGAGAGACAAAGAGAGACAGAGAGACAGACACTCACAGAGAAAGAGACAGACACAGAGACAGAGACAGACAGAAGGAGAAATAGAGACAGAGACAGAGGAGCAACTGCTCAGGTTCTTTAAAAGTGTTTCTTGCGTGGTCAGTGTGTCTTGGAGCAAAGATAAATAAAATGTGAATACATTATAGATCTATTTTGCGTGATTCATGAATTCACGTGAAATAAACATAATACTCGGACAATAGATGTCGGAAATGGTTAACGAAAATTAATGAGACCATACATGTAATAGCGTATACCACTATAATAGGCCTACCTATTATAGGGGATGACATGGCGTAAAGCTGGTGGCAGTTTGAAACTAATGGTTGATGGATGGGGCGTATAGATAACATAACTTATTATTATTCCACAGTTTAACGTCGTCCTATGGCATCAATGGCCGTTGACGTTTAACTCATAGGATAATAGCCTATATACAGCAAACTATATATAGGCCTACAGTGTATTCTGCAGTGTGCTTTGAGAGTTTTGTATAAAACGTTTTACATGTACAATGTTGTACATAAGCGAACCCACAAACAAACCCATGCACGAACCCATGCGCACATACATAATTATATGTATATATACATATAATATATATGCATATATATGCATATATATATATGCTATATATATAAGTGTGGGAATCGAACAGTAGACGACGTGTCAGATTCTTTGCTCTCGTGTCAGGATTTTGCCGCTTAAAATAATCGTCTGCTGAAGGACAAAGTTGTGAGAATAATGCAAATAAGATCAGAGCGTCGTCGACGTCACAACTCGACCTCGAAATATTATATGACAGCAACTGTATACTGTCAAGCTATTCTCTATTCTCTCCGCTAAGCACCGGACAATATATACATATACATAATTTATTTAGATATATATATATATACAGGTTATATATATATATTATATATATGGCTGGTGCTAGAGCAGCGCTCGGAGCTTCTTCCGATCAATTTCGAACGCGATGTCTTCGTCAACAGATGTCGAGTCCGTTAAAAGAAACAAACCCACTCACAAGAGGATTGTCTGATAGCAGCAGATACTAGTGTGGTCATAATTTATATGCGCTGGAGAGAGGGTTCAGTGGTGGCACGCTGGTAAGTAGCTCTATGGTTATAAGGTTGACTCAGCCTCAACTTCCAATGATGGGATCGACTTAAAAAGAGCATTGTATAGTAGAGCAAGTAGCGCCATGCAGACTGCCATTCATACAAACAATTAAAATCGATTTCTTTTAAACTTGTCATCGTCTCTTTTAACTACTTTATTACGTATTCTTATACTGTCTAGTGGTCAGTTTGAATTAATGAACAAATTTTACTGCATATATTATATTTCCCACGCACATGTAGGCCTACAATAAATGTCTGGTTTCACAAACGCAAGTATTAGGGCTTTTGACTGAGCACTGTTGTCTGGTTAGAAAACGTGTTCGGTCTTTTTCACATCATAACGAGACAATATTCTGGCCACACTGGTCTCTTTAGTCAGTCTATACCTCAATGTCAATGTTCGCAGATTTAACTCTTTTTTTCAATCGTTTCTGCTGTCTCGCATGATATAGCAAAAGTGACGGCTTGGGTCGAAGGGTCTTCCTCCACCCCCACCTCCTCACCTCCACCCCCACCCCTAAGCAGCCACTAAAAGTTGGCGGAAGCAGGCGAGATAGGGAGGAAGGAGGATCACTAAACGGAAGTAGGTTGTAGCGGAACATAGTGACATGCACATCACCTTCTTGACTCTGTAATAGACACGCCTTTCTCATCCGCACGATGCGCTCCAATTCACCTGCAGCGCTATTTAAAAAACAGTGGCCGCCATGACAGTTGTGACGATGCAGACAGAGACCCTCAACATCATCATCATCCAGATCGATTCTGTCTGTCTGTCTGTCTGTCCGTCTCTGTCTGTCTCTGTCTGTCCGACAGATACCCTCAACATCATCATCATCCAGATCGATTATGTCTGTCTGTCTGTCTGTCCGTCTCTGTCTGTTTCTGTCTGTCTGTCTGTCCGTCTCTGTCTGTCTCTTTCTGTCCGTCTCTGTCTGTCTCTTCTGTCTGTCTTTGTCTGTCTGTTATTTACGTCCAATGTTCATTCTTCCGTCCAAATATTAGTTCTTCTGTCGGTCCGTCCTTCCATCCACCCATCCGTGTCGCATCCTTCCATTATACGTCCGTCCGTCTGTCCGTCACTTGCCTCTCCGACCGTCGATCTAATCGTTCTTCTGCTCCTCTGCCTGCCAGCCCTTCCATCTGTCCCTTCCTCTGTCCATCCGCCTCCCTCTCTGTTCATCTCTCCATCCATCCGTCCGTCCGTCCGCCTTACAACGTGAAGATGAAATCGATGGCATCTAACAAAGCCACTTATTAGAAGTTTGAAAACAAATTTACTCAGCGCATCGCAACTCCGACATATTTGCAAAGACGACACAAACACATTAAACGCACGC